>OY755241.1:91815272-92049026 GCA_963576725.1 Azorinus chamasolen | reverse complement strand
ATGAAATGTACATTACTGTTTATTTATTATTGTTGTTATCAAACGAGTTGACTTAATCTCATATGGCACGCTTTTGTTCAAATGATGAAATTATGGCAGTTTTATGTAATGCAGAACTTGTGGATGATTAGAAATGCATACGTTCCTTCAAATATTTTGTTTAAGCTGTGTATACTTTCATTGACAAAAAAATATTCTACTTCAGATTTCGTTGCAGATTTTTCTTCTTATGTTCCTTCTTAAAAACTACCTACATGCTTGATCTTTGGAGTGGCGACTGATCTGGGTCTACACCATTAGACATTCATAGATATATGAAGGTTGCAAACAAAGTACGAGCGTAGACCAAGATCAGTAGGAGTCGTCTGATCAGGGTCTGCTCTGTTGATTATGAAATAATATAGATATGATTCTACAGCTTCTGTCAAACCCTAACATGAGTTTGTAAACAAAATGAAGAAATTTATTTAATGAATATTCATGAAATTAAGTTATCGATACATAGATAAATGTTCATTAGGGAAAACACAAAACGAAGCGGACCTAGCGGCGATTTTGCGACACTTTTTGGTTTAAACATATCAAGGGTTTGGTGCAAAACTATTGTAACTCCTTCACTTTGTGAAGGAGTTACAATAGTTTTGCACCAAACCCTCGATATTTTATATTTGCAATGTATACAACATGCGTAAATGTACATAGCTTCTAAGAAGGATTGGAATGAAAGATGCGAGCTTATTAAATTCCTCTCTTTCGCATAAAACGCTTCACAAAATTAAGCAGTTGTTCATAAAAATTGCAAACTTTTCAAGATATAATGAACTGCTGAAATATCTGTTGAATCGGAAAAGAACAGTGAAATGAAGATGGAACGAAACAGAATGGTATGCCTGGAACAAAACGTGCGACACTTACTGATTCAAACATCTTTTTATTAGAGCCAGATGGAACCCGGCGTCTCATCTGGATTCAAGCTGTTTTCAAATGTCAGCTGTGTTGTGAATAGCGTATACGGGTTAAATTAACCCTTTCCTCGTTGAATATTCATGAAATAAATGATGACATCATGAATAGCTTTAGATGATTTATACAGTGCCCCCTCCCTAAAACGGCCCTCTCAATAACGATTCCCTCCTTACAACAACGCATGTCACTGTTTCCGAAACAAAAAGGCTCCAGAAACAACCTTTTCTATCGTATTTTCTTTATGCCTCCATCAAATCCTATGTTGTGACCACTCTTTAGAATCGTCACTTTGTGACGATTCTCAAAGTATTTAATTCATTCATTTCATTCGCTTAGTTTTATTCTTACTCATTTTTTTAGTTTGCTCTTGAATGTTTTTATCGTTTGTATGCTAGACATTATTTGTCTCCATTAATACAGAAAATCAGAGTGAATCAACCAGCTTTAATCTGGATGAGACGCCAATTGCTTTGGTGCTTCATCTTAAAAGCAACTGTTTGTACGGTATATCCGCTTAATAACACCTAGCGTTTTAAATAGCCTTTCATTTCGATTCCATGCATATGTACAATAGCTGGTGAACATACGTTACCACACAGCGTCTGATCGTGGTTGGACCCAATATCATTGCGATATTGGGCCAACTTTGCGCTGACGTCTTGTGTGATCTGGGTAAAACCTTGAAATATTATAGACCCTATGCTAACCATTAAGTAAAACTTTCATTTTACCAGTAACCATATGTATATTTAAAGATGTATGTAGCTTTTACTAGATTCCTTTTAATGTGCTTGTATATATGTTACTGTTGAGGGCCTCATGGAAGATTGATTTTGTCAAATGAGTTCTCTCGTTAAATAAAGTCTTTATTATTATTATTATTATTATTATTCTAAAGAGAGGTCACAACATATGGTTTGATTGAGGCATAACGGTTTTAGTTCTCGAAATACACCTGATCTGGGGATCTGCAAACAAGCTAATTATGTTTGATTTTCCCTCCCTATAACAACTCCATCTGAACAACACATACAATCTTCGTATCCGAAAGGGTGTCGTTGTAGAGAGGGAGCACTGTAATACCATATGTATACATGGGTCTTTGGTATTGGTAGAAACTGTAGAGTCGGGTTTATTAAATTTTTATAAGCAAACAGAGCAAGCTTCCTACAGGAGCTGTCTGATATGTGTCTACTCTGTTGACAAGACGCTTCCTACAGGAGCTGTCTGATATGTGTCTACTCTGTTGACAAGACGCTTCCTACAGGAGCTGTCTGATCTGTGTCTACTCTGTTGACAAGACGCTTCCTACAGGAGCTGTCTGATCTGTGTCTACTCTGTTGACAAGACGCTTCCTACAGGAGCTGTCTGATATGTGTCTACTCTGTTGACAAGACGCTTCCTACAGGAGCTGTCTGATCTGGGTCTACTCTGCTTGCAAATGCGTGAAAAGCGCTTGTATGAAGGAAAATGTTAAAAGACGTTTGCAGTTCGAGCAATATAAGCCGATCGCAGAAAATTAAGACAAATATCACGGATTAAGACAGAAATTCCAGCTGTGTTTTGAGTCGAAGCATAGCACAGGCTGTACGGACAATATTAGTATAAGCAGACACTATGACACATTATCCCGTTATACACTACCCCAAACGCACTTTGCAAACAGCTTGGATCCAGATGAGACACCTAGTAACTCGGCATCTCATCAGAATCCAAGCTCTTTGACAGTCGATCAACAGTTAATATATCAAGCTTGGCCGAATTGGACATAGTCAAACTTGAAGAGATCCAGATCTGAGTAGGTTTTTTTTCTCTCAGCGCGGCAACGATAAACTTTGTATAGGAACACCCTCATTGTGAGAAAATTCCACAACGTGGGAAACACAAATCTATTTTTATCCATGTTTCTTTCTCTCTGCTGGGGGTACGATTCTTCTCGCACATGTATGGTAAAACTGTACTGCAAATAGACTAGCCGGGGGTACATACTAGAATAGAAGAGAGGAATATAACAATTATGGTAAACGCTTGTTAACAGAAACAAGTAAATAGCAGTATCGGCCGTTAACAGTGTAGACCCAGACAATAGTAGGAGCCGTTACCAAATGGAGACACCTTTTAACGCATTTGCAAACAGTGCAGACTCAGAACAGACACTTTTTAACGCATTCATAATGTAGAACCACATCAGACGGCTCCAGGAGACTTTGCACCATAGATGCGCCCACAGAAGACCAAGATCAAATGCACCATAGATGCGCCCACAGAAGACCAAGATCAAATGCACCATAGATGCGCCCACAGAAGACCAAGATCAGACGGTCCCTTTAGGGTTTAATCAGGATCTGATCTGCATGCTTATGGAATTATATAGATGCGATACTAGAGTTTCTGAAATAGCCAAATATGCTCTTGTTTAATATGAAGATACAATCAATAAATATTACAAAGATACACTCAATAAATATTCATTAACCCATTCCCGCATATTGACGCCTTTTGACGATTCTGTAAAAGTCACTTTATGAAACCATAGTGATAAATAAAGCATTTGCTCCACAGGAGCAAATGCACTATTTATCACAATGGTTTCAAAACTACACAATTCTGAACGTTCCCTTTTCTCAAGTTAATGCTCCTTTTCGGTAGATTTAATCAAATAGGTTGGGTCTTAAAATAGCCAAAGTGGGAATGGGTTAAGCAGAAAGCTCTTCTCCGATGGCAGTCTCTCTGTAGTAAGTATGCAGCGCCTGTCTACAAAGTTCTCTATTCTTCTTTTTCTAAACGTTCGGATTAGCAGTGTTGCTGTATCAATTCAGACAGGTTGTTTGACTTGGCTAATACATCGACAGAGATAAGTGTTTGTTAGACATGCATAATAATTATCCTCTATATAGAGACTATCCATTTAACCGTTTCCCTCATATAAACGTGTTTTCACGCATTTGCAAACAGAGTAGACCCAGATCAGACGGCTCCTAGAGGAAACGTCTGATCAGGGTCTGCTCTTTTTGCTGATAGAAATTGAAAGATCTGTTTCTTTGCTTTCTAAAATGTCTACAATGCTCCACCTTCCAGATTGCTTTATAACTAATGTTAATGAATATTCATTAGGTATTGAAATTTGAAATAAACATAGAACAGGTAAAGGGTTAACTGATTAAGTACTGATATCTGTTAGCAGAAAAGGCTGCATAATCCAGAGCGGAAGTAATGCAGAAAGTTCTAACTGCTTGTTACGTACTTTTTGATTCACTGCATACTCCAATTATTACGAATATCACTTGAATGTTTGTATTACATTGTTACATAAAATAAGTGGATGGGTTGGTATGACAAATGGTAAAGAATTGAATCTAAGATATTCTATTTACACGGATGCGTCTGATCTGGGCCTACTCTGTTTGCAAAGGTGTCAGACGTCGTCTCTATGAAATAATGGGCTAAATATACAGTATTAGACTTCTTGTGAGTGGTCACAGTATATATAGTGGGGTTTTACTGTACGTAAATAAACATATGTGCTCAAGAAATTTTACTATCAGAGTAGTCAGTTGTGCCAGTATGGGCCACAACGCACCGAGTGACCCCTTCTATAGTCTATGTAATATCATATAACAGTAAGAGGTAAAATGAGTAAATTTTCGGAATCACCCTAGCGTGACCCCAGCGAGAATGTGGAGCAGACGACGCTTATACTTCTATACTATGAGCCACTGAGGCGTTGTGCAAAAGATTCGTCAATCTGAATCATTATTATGATGTATATAGAGACAAAGTATTAAGCAGACGACAATATAAGCCACCCACTGTATAGCACCCGTGTATTTAGGTTTTCAAATATTGCGCCACAGTGTCGGGTGAATGAATATAGGACAGCGTGAACCAGCCGCGAGATGTAAACACAACGCTAAAGGTATCGGTCGATGTTGTTTAATCACTCTCTCTCTCTCTCTCTCTCTCTCTCTCTCTCTCTCTCTCTCTCTCTCTATCTATCTATCTATCTATCTATCTATCTATCTATATATGTCTTTCTATATCTCTCTCTCATATTTTAATAGCTAGGTTATACATGATCCTGTGAAGCAGACGGTATATTATATGGACATTACGTGGAAATGTTATAGATGCGCTGAAGTGTAACCATAATGTAAACCAGTGTCTATGATACAAGCGTTATATATAGATGTTCGGGTTTACCATATTAAGTTTAAACATGTCTCAAACATGTTCACGTCATTTACCAATCAAATTCATCATTGAGATTAAAAGTGTACTGAATTTCTGATATGGTGTTATTTCACCATATACCATAAACGAGTAGACTACGCAGTAACCAGAGTAAAGCAGACGACAGGTTGTAATTAAACGGGTCTTCACATCACACAGGTATG
The DNA here is from genome assembly GCA_963576725.1 of Azorinus chamasolen. Lineage (NCBI taxonomy): Eukaryota > Metazoa > Mollusca > Bivalvia > Cardiida > Solecurtidae > Azorinus > Azorinus chamasolen. Next base: position 92,043,666 of record OY755241.1, on the reverse strand, counting down.
TCTAGATACCTAGGTTAATTTATCATTCGCCACGCTTATGTAAATCTTAAGTATTTGACAATACAGTATTTGTCAGCGGCACACGACATGTGAATTATTAAGTAAAAGGAGGGAAATTTGAACTACAAACAGAGCAATACAGTTTTCATTTTTATTCAGATATACGCATATACAGGCATTGTTCATATATCTATGTACACTATACATAACATAAAATACATGTATAACAGTACAATTGAACCACACAGTCTATCATTGTATATCACTGGCTTTGACCCAGCTGTTAAACTTCTTGGGATAATATTTCCATTTTACAAACAGTTGCTTGTTCTGTCCCTTTCCTTTAGTTTGTAAGACTTTCTCCACCTTCCATAATTGGTCAGGGTCTATCTTGACCTTCTGCAGTTCGCTTTGATAAAAAGTGCCTTGAATGTCCTCATTCTTTAAATCACGAAGTCTGTAGATAGGTAAAACGCCTCTATGATAACGTTTATGGACTTGAAACATTTCGCCGGAGTAAGTCTCGTCGTAGGCTCGAGTAAACGTCTGCCTCAGGTGAGTGATCCGCACATAATCGCCGACTTTGTATTTGAATGGCTTTAGTCTAGGGTTCAGTTTATCCCTTTTCTTGTGTTGTGCGAAATATGTAGACAGCCTCACTTCCATTTCGTTCTCGTGGTCAACACTGGCCGGTGCCATACCAATGGTTCTGTGGAATGTGCTGTTATAGCTGTCTGCAAACTGTTGTAGAGTAGGTACATAGGTGTAGTCTTGTTTATAGGTGAACCACCGTCGTAGTCTCATCTTGATGGTGAGAATAGCCCTCTCTGAGGTGGACGCCTTGGTCTCGTTCTGAGTGGGAAAGTATTTGATGTTGTTTTGCTTCATCAAAGCCTGGACTTTCTTGGCACGGAACTCTTGGCCTGTAAAATAAATATGTTGTATAACCCATCTGTGTAAATACACTAAATGTTATTATACATACCATTATAAATACTAGTTACGATGAGCGTCCGTGTTGTTGTTTGTTTTATCATGTATACATCTGGGTCTGCTCTGTTTGCTTATGGTATAATAGAGATATGATTATACAGTTTCTGTCATGACGAAACTTCCTATGTCCCTGTGCTATTATAACAATTTAATATAATTGATATTCATGACGTCTTCATTTCTAACATAAATATTCATGGGGAGAGGGTTAAGTACTGACTGTATTAAGAAACAGTGTGCTCACCTTTGTCAGTCATAAGCTTGACTGGAGACCGTCTGGTGGTTTTAAAGATATCGGCAAAGGCTTCAGCCATTTCCTCTCCCGTTTTCCTCTTTAATGGTCTGAGCCACACGTATTTGCTGAACGTGTCGATAACCAGCAGAATGTATTTGTAGCCTTGATTCCAGTCGGCGTATTTCACCATATCGATCAAATCGGCCATCCATAGATCATCCAAGCCGGCACTGAAGACATGGTTGCGTTGAAAACGTCTGCGCACTGGTTTATGAAGACTGTAGGTTTCTTGATTGTGAAGGAATTGGCGTATGCGATGCATGCCAATCTTGTATTTTCCCTCTTGTTGAACCACTTTGTACAGTTTTTGTGGACCTGCAAAACTGGCTGGATGCTGGGGATCATAATAAATAGTCTTTAAATAATCCTCCCATGGAACCATGTCTGCTCACGATCGATGTCACTCAGTAACTGATATGTCTATAGTATTATGTTTTGCTTATATGGTGTCACTCCACACTAGTCACTATCTCCATCTGTGCTTTCTTCATCATCGCTGTCCTGTTCGTCCTCGGACACTTCTGTATCGAAGAGGTCGTCAAACTTGGGTTTCACTTTCCTCAAAACCCTCTTCACAGCTGAGCATGATGTCACGCCTTTGTCAGTGAGAGTCTGGATATGCTGCAGTACTGTCTTGTGCACTGCGTTGTGACGAAGCGGAATCCAATATTTCTCCAGTAACGTACTGTATCGATTGAGAAATGTCTTTTCAGCAAAAGGTTTCACACGCTCCTCTGCCATATCCGAGGCATCCTCCTCATTTTCTCCTTGAGAAACATATTGGTCATATAACTCTTTGTATCGATCTCTGCCCTCTTTCTGAGCCAGCTCCCACAGGTGGTGATATCCCTCATTGTCCTCGACGGATTCAGTAGACTCCGCCTCAATTGCTTCCATGTCAAGCTTACGCTTTTTGACAGGGGAGCCTTCACTTTCGGCACACCAACCCCGTTTTACGTGTCTCTGTACATCATGTGCCGTATCAAAAAGCAGTCCGCAATCGTCACAGGAATTCATCTTGTCCGACATCTCGCACTGCTCTACGTCAATGTTGCTGGTTTGAACTCCAACAGAAGAATGATCCAGCGTGTGTGGCATGACTTCTTTTATAGTGATAGGTGACAACTCTGGCTCCTGATTGGTCAATTCATCCTGCCACACAACCTTAGATTTTAGTCGTTCATTCTCTGGCGTAAACAGTTTTAGATCCACCAACATAGGACTGTATGGTTGCTTGGTCACTTTGATAAACGTGTTCATGAAGATCTCGCTACGCCCTGGGTACATTTGCCTAGCCAATGACACGATCGCTTGGCTGTCTACAGGGTTCTTGAAGAGAACCAAATAGTGGCAATTTCTCCTTTGGGTAGGGTCCTTGGTCCCAAATACGTTTTGATTGATGCCAATCACAGAGAGTGATCGATGATGGGATCCCTCTGTATACAAGCCCGTAATGCGTTTATCTTTGGCCGCTTCAGAAAACAAGTCATCAATGACCAGGAGGTTGTTGACTGTTGGATCAAAGAAGTCGTCCTCATCTAAGTCTCCAGGAATGCCTTGAATAAATTGTACTCGGGGTGAAACTGTTCTCTGGACCAGGGCATAAAGGGGTTGCCATCGCTTATACAGCCACACGATTCGCTGTATGTGTGGTTGTATTCTAGCGCCATGGTGTTGCAACATCTCTTTGACGAAGGTAGTTTTTCCACAGGCTGAAATGCAATAAAAATGTCTAAGTAATCACGTTAATCTCAGTGAATGCATTGAAACTAACGACACACAGCGCTTCTACTGATAGCTATCTACATATGTAAACGAGACACGCTGCACATTAACAAATAGCGATTCAGACGTATTAGCGAGTCACACTACGGTTTTTACTATTGCCTACCTAGGTATGTTAAAGAGACACGCAGTGCTTTTACTGTTAGTTTTCTAGACATGTTAAAGGTACACGGATCGCTTAAACTGACATGTAGAAATAAAAGAAGAGCAAAATACCTGTGGGTCCTGATATCATCATGGTAAACGGGTGATATAGAATCATAGTCTTGGGCCGTGGCTGCTCCAACTGTGGTGGTGGTGGTGGTGGTGGTGGTGGTACTCCCATTTCTTGTGGTGGTGGTGGTGGTGGTGGTGGTACTCCCATTTCTTGTGGTGGTGGTGGTGACATCATCTGCTGAGGTGGAGGTGGTGGTGTCAAATCTGCATCTCTCTCACTGTGCTTCTGTTTATGGTGTCTCATCATGGCATCCTTTCTCGAGAAGGTTTGAAAGCAACCCGGACAACTAGTGAAAGACATGTGGACTATTGGGTGTCTGCAGCGCAAATGACCAATCTTAGATTTGGATATGCTTTTTGTACTATTGCATTTGCTTCGGGGAAAGATACATTGGTCTCGCCTTTCCTTTTCTTAGTCTCGCCTGACATTTTCTTAGTCTCGCCTGATGTATAAAGACATAGGTCCTTTTCCACGTCAAGTGTCCTGTTATCAGCCAATCAGAAGGCACTTCCTTTCACAACCAATCAGTGTTGAGAGCCTTCTATAAACGGCAATGTATAACAAGAACTATTTCACTTTACTTCCGATCAACAAGGAGAGAAACACGTCCGTTGCTGTTCAAAGAAAATGGTTTATTTCTGACGCATTTATACAGTGAGTATTGTTTAGTCTCGCCTGACTTTTTCTTAGTCTCGCCTTGCAGTTTTCTTTATCTCCAATGGCTATTTTTCTAGTTTGGATCATTTTCCAGCTTTGTATTTTGTATCTAGTATTCGATCTGATACTATCCAAACTGGCCAATCAGATTGCTTTGCTTTTAACATTATTTAAACATGGTTATATAGCCCAAACACTAACACAAGCTATTCTTTCTTTTTTTTTTACTTCAGGCAGTCAAAGTATACAAATATGGCTTATCAATGCGAAGAGTGCGGAGCTGAGTTCACGAAGCTGAGTCAGCTATTAGGACACAGACGTACAGAAAATCACTGGAGGAAATACACATGTATTTCATGCAAGAAAACATTCAACAGAAAACAAAATTTGGACAGGCATATGAAGAAGCATGCGGATGAGAACAACCACCATTGTCCAGAATGTTTGAAAGTGTTCACTCGAGACGATGCGTTGGATGCGCACTTACACCTGGAGCATGGCTGGAATGCTCCGAAACGTCGGACAGAGAATCAAGAAGGGGGCAGTGCGGAGAAAAGGCAACGGGTGGACAAAAATGAAGATCCGTCTTCTTTCTATGAAATTGAAAAAGTTGCTGAGAGACAGATAGAAAAATTTAGAACAACGGCAACCTACTACAAGATTGCATTCAATGATGTTGAAGTGTCAGGCCTTCCAGATATATTGAAAATGTTGAAGGCATTATTTCACTCTATCATAGAAAGGGTGACAGGGACTTTTGAAACTGGTGATTTGGTTCGGATTTCGTTGGATAATCCACAACTGGATTTTCCAATTGTCTTACCATTCATGAGGCGATCAGCATTGACAGTGGACAGATTGTTGTCAGAGATTGAACGAGTGCTTCAATCGTATGAACAGTTTGTGTTGGACGATACATTGAACCTAGAACTTGTTCATGTACATGTACCATCTGGAAACGGCAGTAAACGCAAGCCATTTGTGGATCTAGGCAGAATGCTTGAAAGCAAAAGAAGTGTGATACAAATCAGAAATAATGACGAGTTGTGTTGTGCACGTGCAATAGTGACAGCCATAGCTAAATTGGAAAACCACCCGCAATGGAGCAATATTCGACATGGACGCCATATTCAAAAGGAACTTGCTGTACTACTACATGAGAAGTCCAATGTCCCTCTACAGAGATGTGGAATTGCGGAAGTAAAGAAATTTCAAGCTGTACTGCCTGATTATCAAATTTATATAGTGTCAAAGGAACATTTCAATGCCATTATTTACGAAGGTCCTGAAGGCGGAAAGCCTATCTACTTGTACTATCACGATGAACATTTTGATGTGATTACCAAAGTAACGGGCTTCCTGAACCGCAGTTACTTCTGTCAACATTGCAAGAAAGGCTATAGTAACAAGGAAACACATAGCTGCAATAACCCCTGTGTCTATTGTCATCAGCTGCATGAAGATGAAGAAGAAAGTTGGATATATTGCATAAAATGTAACAGATATTTTAAGAATGAGACATGTTTTCAAATGCATTTGAAAAGAATTGAAGGCGGCAAATGCACATGTGAGATTTATTTTAAATGTAAAGAGTGTAATCAAACAATCAATATGAAAAAACATAAAAGGCCACACCAGTGCAATGAGGCATACTGCAAAACCTGTAAAGGATTTTTCGAAGAAGGACATGAATGCTATATGCAACCTGTAGATGACGATGAAACGGAAACATCCACACGGAAAACTAAAGTCACCAAATACATATTTTTTGATTTCGAGTGTACGCAAGACACACTGGTTGAGTGCGAATCTGGATATCTTCCAGATGAAAACAACAAATGCAGCAGATGTAGAAAGTCATGGTGTGGGTCATTCCAGCATTGCCCAAACTTATGTGTTGTCCAAAAGGTGTGCAGTCAATGTATAGATAGTAGAATAACTTCAGAGTCAAAGTGCAATGATTGTGGAAAAAATGAAGAGATATTTCAAGGCGACCACACAACACAACGTTTTTGTCAATGGCTGTTCTCGGAAGAAAATATAGGAGCTACAGTGATCTGTCACAATTTCAAAGGCTATGACAGCTATCCAATTTTACAATATCTCCACGACAACGCCATTCTACCGGAAGTGATTACCAATGGTACAAAATTCATGTCAATTCAAGTTCAGGCCTGCAAAATACGTATGATTGACTCATTCAACTTCATACCCATGGCCCTAGCTGACATGCCAAAAGCCTTTGGCGAGTCAGAACTCGCAAAAGGATATTTTCCCCATTTGTTCAATCGGAAAGAAAATCGCAAGGTCGTACTGCCTCATTTACCCGAGTTGAGGTTCTACAATCCAGGCGGAATGAAAAGCGACAAAAGACAGGAGTTCCTAGCGTGGTACGAAAGCCACAGCACAGACGAGTTCGATTTTCAACAGGAGCTGTTGGCATACTGTCGCTCAGACGTTGATATTTTGAGAAAATGCTGTTTGAAGTTCAGACAGTTGTTCCAGGAGATAAGTAAGAAAGATAGAGATGTAGGCATCGACCCTTTTCAGAAATGCATCACTATTGCTTCCGCTTGCAACTTGGTCTTTCGAACCAACTATCTGGATCACGAAAGTATTGGTATTATTCCACCTCACGGGTATAGACCTGAAGACAAACAATCTGCGTTAGCCTACCAATGGTTAGCCTATCTTTCTCAAAAGGAAAAGTTGTCTATCCAGCATGGACGAAACACTGGTGAAAAGGAAATTGGCCCCTACAAAGTTGATGGATATTACAAGGTACTGAATGGTCAAAAAGTTGTATTAGAATTTCATGGCTGCTTTTGGCACGGATGTCCACGGTGTTTCACTCGGACCACCATCAACCCTGTGACTGACATGACCATGGGTGACTTGTATGCCAGAACTATGCAAAAGAAGCAGTACATAGAAGCCCAAGGGTTCACCTATGAGGAAATGTGGGAGTGTGATTTTAAAAAGGAGATGACAACAAATTCAGCCATGAGAGATTTTGTTGAATCGTTAGAAATTGTGTCACCATTGGAGCCCCGTGATGCCTTTTATGGTGGAAGAACGGAAGGGTTTAAGCTGTATGAGGAAGCCTCTGAGGATTTGGAAATAAACTACTACGATGTGACATCATTATATCCATACATTAACAAAACTGGGAAAATTCCCTTAGGCCATCCTCATATCATCACAGAGAATTTCAAGGACATAGATGAATACGAAGGCTTAATCAAATGCAAAATTGTAGCTCCTCGAGGTCTCTACATACCGGTTCTACCAGTAAAATCTAACGGAAAACTGCTTTTCAGCCTGTGTCGAACGTGTGCAAATCGATATCAAAATTCTCCATGCCAGCATACTGAAAGTGAAAGGGCTTTTCTGGGTACCTGGGTCACTGATGAGGTCAAAATAGCTTTGTCCAAGGGCTACAGGATCCTTACAATTTACGAAGTTTGGCATTTCAACGAAATATCTCAGTATAACCCAGTCTCCAAACACGGTGGTATTTTTACAGACTATGTGAACACATTTCTAAAATTTAAACAAGAAGCAAGCGGATGGCCGGATTGGTGTAAGTCAGAGAACGACAAGATGTTGTACATTGAAAACTTTTATGAATGGGAAGGAATACGTTTGGAATACCAAAAAATCAACAAAAATCCGGGTCTCCGATCTCTGGCCAAATTGATGCTGAACTCTTTTTGGGGGAAATTCGGCCAACGTACAAATCTGACTCAAACTTCATTTATATCAGATACGAAACAATTCTTTGACTTCATGACAAGTGATCAGCAAGACATAAAGAACGTTCGATTTGTAAATGACCAAGCTGTCCAAATAGACTGGGCCTACCATGACGACTTCGTGCAGCCTTCGTCTAGAACGAATGTAGTTATTGCTGCCTATACAACAGCGCAGGCACGTCTCAAACTCTACAGCTACCTTGAGCAACTTAGTCATCGTACACTTTACTGTGACACGGATTCCGTCATATTTATCACCAGAGATGGAGAGTGGAAGCCACCACTCGGAGACTACCTCGGGGATCTAACAGATGAAGTTCCTGGGAACCCAATTACCCATTTTGTCACTGGCGGGCCAAAAAATTACGCGTATAAAACCAAACAAGAAGATAGAAATGGCCATACCTCATTTTGTAAAGTAAAAGGAATCACATTGAACTTTAAAAATTCCTTACAAATCAATTATGACACAGTAGCTGAAATGGTCATGGGTAAATCAGATTCCAATGTAGTACAAGTGGTGGACAGAAAAATATGTCGTGACATCACCAATACAAGACTGATCACCCGAAAGGAGAAGAAGGACTATAAAATTGTGTTTGACAAACGTACTATTGGTAGTGATTATGTTACATATCCATATGGAATGTAAATAACTTCACACATTGAACAGAAAGAGGTCAATATTGAGATATAAACTATCGACGGGATATTTTGTGTTTGTAAATATTTAGATGTAAATGCTTTATGCTACATTGCATTGTGTTATTTATACATGTATATTAGGATACAAGATATGAATAAAATGTTATAATTTATGTATGAGTAATAGTCTTTTCATCGCCTGTTAGAGAGAGAAAAAAAAAGAGAAACAGGGAGAGAGAAACAGAGAGAGAGAGAGAGAGACAGGGGAGAGAGAGAGAGAGGAGAGAGAGGAGAGAGAGAGGGAGAGATAGAGATAGAGAGAGAGATGAAATGTCGTCTGCTATGATGCGTCACTTTACAAATCCATACGTAACGTCCTATACATAAGCTACAAATAATTCCAATCATTTCTCTCACTGTATTTAAATGCACGTCGTCTGCTCCACATTCTCGCTGGGGTCACGCTAGGGTGATTCCGAAAATTTACTCATTTTACCTCTTACTGTTATATGATATTACATAGACTATAGAAGGGGTCACTCGGTGCGTTGTGGCCCATACTGGCACAACTGACTACTTATCAGAATAAAAGTGTTGATTACTAAATGTGCCCAAACGACTGCCATAAATCACGTAATGGCGTTTACTGTTTACATTAAATGATCTGATATGCTTCCCGACTCTCTCTAAATTGTTTAAAAGTTGACACTTTGTATATTTCTGGGCCGTTGAGTATCAGTGTATGGGTTTTGTAACGCAGTGGAATGGATTTTGAATTCTTGTACAGAAAAAAAACCAATCCCGTAATTCTTTCGCTTTTCTCTGTTACATCTTTTATTACCTATGCAAAAAGTTCATCTCTATATGAGACGCCGAGTAACTCAGCATCTCGCCTGGATCCAAACTGTTTGTTACCGTGATAATGTATTCAAATTGCAGACAAGTAACACATACGAAAATGATAGCAGACACTGACAGACAGTCATGCGGAAAGCTCCGTGTAGCAGTACCACCCTGCCTAAGTAGATCAGACTTTTTGAGTTTGTCTGCGTCTCATCTAGATGCAAACTGTTTAGAAGCAATCAATAATTCACCCGTAATGTTTAACCCTTCGCTTGCTATTCACGTCAATGCACCTACCTGTAAATAGTGAAGACCCAGATGAGACAGCTCCTGCAGGAGCTGTCTCATCAGGGTCTGCACTATTTACAAATTGATTGTGCAACCAGTGCACTCAACAGCAGTGATTGCACAGCGAAATACTTGTACACAGTGAAGATATATGTAATTATACAACAGCGCTTGGGTAAAGAAGGAGAAATGTATTTTAAAATTCAGCAAGCGAAGGGTTAAATTCGGACAGAATAAAATGGCCATACTGATAGAAACTCTATGAAGTTTAACTATTTATCCTCTACCTGATGCATACTCATATAAGAAATAACATCATGAATATTTATTGGCTAGATTGTTTTAACGGTATGCGGACTCATAGATTTTAGGGCTTTACAAAAAATATAGAATTAGATCTATATTATTCAAGAAGAAAATACAGCAAATCCTGATCAGATGGCTCCTACAAGATCTGATCTGGATCTAACTCTGTTTGGAAAGGCGTGAAATGCGTATTAATTAGTGAGGTAAAATGTTAAATAATATGTGATGAAAAGGCCCTATTAATTTAATATTTGTTAATTAATCTGATGTTGTTGTTTTTTTCAAAAATATAAAATAAGGACATTTAGAACAAACGTCCAATCGCCCAATGTGTAACATATAAACAAACGGGGCAGACGTTGATCAGGCGGTTGATATCATATACATGTCTCAACGGGGAACCCTTTGCTTGCAAACGTGTTGCACACCTTCTGTATAACGACTATCAAAAAAGAGAATAACTATTTCTGGCTTAACCCTTTCCCTCATATAAACGTGTTTTCACGCACTTGCAAACAGAGTAGACCCAGATCAGACGGCTCCTAGAGGAGCCATCTGGTCAGGGTCTACTCTATTTGCTAATGGAATTTGATAGATTTGTTTCTTTGCTTTCTAAAATGTCTACAGTGTTCCACCTTCCATATTTCTTTATAACTATGTTGTCAATGAATATTAAGTAGGCTAGGTATTGAACTTTGTACTAAACTTAGAACAGGGAAAGGGTTAACCCCTTTCTCTTATGAATGTATGGATACAGTTAATGATAATATAACCAAGGGAAGCTTTGACCATGCCATTAGTTGTGAATCAGATACATATTATTCAATAACCAAACAGACTGTATCCTCGTATGAGTTAATTCAAGAACTGGTACGTAGACGAGGTTTAGCCTTTAATTGTCGCAAAAACAAGATTGGCTGTAAGATACGTCAAACACACACCCTGTTACCAGTAATCCCTTATGACAGGCATGTGTTCGTTAAAAACTACATGTCAGTTGATGATTTGACTTTTACAGAACACAGATATTTAATTCTTTCCCTCATACAAACACGTTTTCGCGCATTTGCTAAATGCAAACATAATATATCTAGACACAGAGCAGACGGCTCCTAGCTGTATGAACACTCTGATTAGGGTCTTCTCTGTCTGCTAGGAGCGGCCCGATTAGGATTTGCTCTGTCTGCTGTACATAGGAGCGGTTCGGTTAGGGTTTGTTCTGTCTGCTGTAGGAGCGGTTCGATTAGGGTCTGTTCTGTCTGCTGTACATAGGAGCGGTTCGATTAGGATTTGCTCTGTCTGCTGTACATAGGAGCGGTTCGATTAGGATTTGCTCTGTCTGCTGTACATAGGAGCGGTTCGATTAGGATTTGCTCTGTCTGCTGTACATAGGAGCGGTTCGATTAGGATTTGCTCTGTCTGCTGTATATAGGAGCGGTTCGATTAGGATTTGCTCTGTCTGCTGTACATAGGAGCGGTTCGATTAGGATTTGCTCTGTCTGCTGTACATAGGAGCGGTTCGATTAGGATTTGCTCTGTCTGCTGTACATAGGAGCGGTTCGATTAGGGTCTGTTCTGTCTGCTGTACATAGGATCCGTTCGATTAGTGTTCTGTCTGCTGTATAGAGCCGTTCGATTAGGGTCTGTTCTGTCTGCTGTAGGAGTCGTCGGATACAGATCTGCTCTGTTTGCTTATGGAATAATATAGATCGCATTCTACAGTTTCTGCCATGTCAAAAATCCTGCCTTCAGAATGCCATTATAAAATTCATCTTATTAATATTCATGATTGTCATTATTTCTTTCATGCATATTCATGGAGCAGAGAATTAATTCTCGAAAACATCAGATCTCCATTTGTTGATCTCTGATTAGCAATGTTCACTGAGATGAAAGGTCGCTCAACTACAGCCTGCTCTTGTCGCTCTGACTTTCCTCACAAGTGTATCGGACTTGGCGCTAGCACTTGTGACTTGCACAGCAAATTAGTGCAGACCCCGAGATTTTAAAAAAGTTTTGCTTGATTTTGAGTTCATTATCAAGTATCTGATTGGTCAGTTTGAGCTCTGCTCAAAATCTGACCAATCAGATACATTATTTAAAATGAATTCCGACTCAGAAGTTTTATAACATTGTAGCCAGGGCTAAAGGAATATTGTGCTGGTGGTTAGGATTTGTAATTGCGTTATTGCTGGACGTTAACTGGTATTTGATAAGCATTTGCAAATAGTTTGGATCCAGACATCAGGTTACTCTCTCTCTCTCTCTCCTCTCTCTCCTCTCTCTCTCTCTCTCTCTCTCTCTCTCTCTCTCTCTCTCTCTCTCTGTGTTTCTGTCAGTATCTGTTGTACCTCTGTCTATCTGTCTGTATCTTCATCTACACTGTTTACATCCATACCGGTATCTTAAATGAATGAGAATTGGGAGACATTATACCGGTATCATAAATGAATGAAGTGAATGAGAATTGGGAGACATTTTTCGTGAGAATGGATTTGATCTGCATTTTCAATTTTCAGCACACGGCAAATCTGATTCCGATCTTTCCCGTAGTCCCGACGTAGAATGCCGAATGCATGACAAAACGAAACAACAAATGCCTTCGCAGCAAGTCTAGCCGATTTCCAAGAAGTGGTGCTTACATTGACCCTAAAATGGAGGTCATTTACATAGGTAACTACTGTCAGTTAACATAGCAACCGCTAGCGCGTGCTTAACAACTGCAGAGGCATTTGTTTACATGTTGCACGCGAGTGAATTGTTGGTTGTAGATATCGACTTGTAATTGTTGTTATCGGCACGTGCTGACACACGCAGTCAATGTACTTATGGGATTACTGATTTCATTAATTGAGTGTACGCCTGTTATGATGTTATCAATAAATAGTATTCCCAGTTTATCTGAGGAGGATAATCAACTTCAAAAATACATCACCAGGGGCGTGCCTGGTCCTTATTATTGGATACGCAACAATGCTAGGAAAGGTTTAAGGCATGGACCCCATCCTCTCCCAGGAATAATTGTTTCTAGAATCGTTGAGGTACAATCGTGAAGGTATTTCGGCAAAGATACTGGCTAGATCATCAATTTTAAACACATACTATCTAACGTGTACATAACTGGTTGCAATGTCCAAAGTTTGTGTTAGTAACAGACGAATATTGAGATAACAAAACATGACAGAAACCGGGGCCTTAATATTTCAGTAAATTTAGCTCAAATAGGCGTATATATACACACACATTAAAACAGTAATTCCACTATCCCAAGGTCAGCAAGGGTTTAATTACAACTAATCCAACATCAACAAAACAGACGTATTTGACGGGAAAGTAATTGAATGGAAGAGAATCAATACATGTTATGATGCTGCTGCATACATTAGGATTTTAATTAAACGCATGTCATTACTCTAGCTCCAATTTGTAGATCTTAAATGGTGCAAAGTATAGCGACGATTTTAAATAAGGTCATGTGCATTGCGCAAACGACTGGTATATAGAAAATGGCTATCAACGTACCACCAGTATTGGCATGGTTATATATGAGGGCTTGAACACAAACATTTTATTTTGATCTTTAGCCTTTGTGTAACGTTTAACCTACTCAAAACTTGACCGACGTCGTATTTAAAACGCACGTCAAAGTGTCTTTCTACAACCATTTAATTCGAATGCTAATCACTGAAAATGCCGAAAGATCTACACATGCTGCATATCATTTATTTCACATGCTTTAGCTAAAATGGGCACTCAATGTGAACTAGTTTTATAGTGTTTTATATATCCGTTGGCATGCATTGTCCGTCATCAAAAATAAACTTAAACGACACTTCTTCTAAAATACCAGGGTCAACAGTGATAAACGTTCATAGAAGCAGTCATTGTGATGGCTCTGTTATTTTTTTGTTCAAAACATAGAAATTCGTGCAGAACTTTTGCCCTGGAAAACCAGCAGAAAAACTGTTCGCTTGACCGATTTCACTTTGACAGAATTATCTTTGGTCGACCCTCTACCAACGTTGTTCAAACTATTTGATTTGTTCAAAGTGTGGCCACCAGGGGTAGATTACTTTCTTTAAATGGCAATAGTAGAATGCTTTAATCTTGAAAAAGCTTACTGACATGTTAAGGCTACCCTCTACCAAAATTTCCAAAGCCGTTGGGATTCGTTCACAAATGTTGATACCAGGGGCATAGGTAATTGCCTTTATAAATATGGCTACTTTCTATATATTATCTGAAACCAGTGGTCAGACTTGTGTACGAGTGACCCTCTAAATTTCTTTTTCAACCATTGTTATACGTTTTAAACACACTTTGCCGCTAGTGGCATGGCTAATTGTCCATGAATAAAGTGGAAATTTCAAAATATTTTCCTGTGAAACCACTGCTAAGATTTCAATATAATTATATTGGATTGTCGCTTAGGTAACCCTTATTTGAGCTGTTAATTGAAAAACATGGCAAATTTTCAAAAGACACCAATAAGCCATTCAGTATGAAAGACTTTAGAGGATTTTGAATGACAAACAGCGCATACCCAGATCAGATGGCTCCTCATGTTGAAACTTTGTCACGAACAGAACGACCCAACTTAAATAGAGCAGAAAATGACAGTCTCGTTGGTTTAAATCCCTTGACTGCTGCATGTTCATGTAAGTAATCATACTGTGAATACCGTATTAACCCTTTCCCTGTTCTACGGTTATTTCAAATTTCAATACCTACTGAATATTCATTAACAAAATAGCTGTAATGAAATGTGGAAGGTGGTACATTATAGCCATTTTAGAAAGTGAAGACATAGATCTTTCAAATTATATTAGCAAACAGAGTAGACCCTGATCAGACGGCTCCTCTAGGAGCCGTCTGATCTGGGTCTACTCTGTTTGCAAATGCGAGAAAACACGTTTATATGAGGGAATGGGTTAATTAGATTGATTGTAATCATGGCGTATGCACACTGGAATTGTTTGCCATGGCAGAAAATATACAAACAGATCTATACATACAAATCAGTTAATAAGCAAATGGAACCGACCCTGAATAGACAGCTTCTACTGCCTTAACCCGCTGCTTGCTATTCACGTCAATATACCTACCTGTAAATAGTGAAGACCCAGATGAGACAGCTCCTGCAGGAGCTGTCTCATCAGGGTCTGCCCTATTTACAAGTTGATTGTGCAACCAATGCACTCCACAGCAGTGATTGCACAGCGAAATAATTGTAGACAGTGAAGATGTATGTAAATACACAACAGGGCATGGGTAAAGAAGGAGAAATGTATTTTAAAATTAAGCAAGAGAAGAGGTAACAAAGGCATCAAAAGACGTCTCTATTCAAAGTTTACTTTAATCATTTCCCGTTGAATACTCGTGCAAGAAATATGACATCAATAATAGTTATTAACTGAATTTTTATAATGGCACATGTACACAGGGTTTTTTTGTGGTAGAAACTATAGTTATTATAATTTTATGAGCAAACAGAGTAGAACCTGATCAGACATTTCCTACAGAAGCCGTCTGATCTGTGTCTTCTCTATTTGAAAGGACATGAAAAAGCGTTTTATGAAGAATTATGGGTAACATAATGTATACATGTATTTGAAAGAAATGAATGACACTCATATTTAGCTTGATGAAAGTTAACCCATTACCTTATAGGCTATTTTTAGATACAACCTCTTTCAATAAATCTACCGAAAAGGAGCATTATCTAGAGAAAAGGAAAATTTTAGAATTTTGTAGTTTGAAACCATTGTGATAAATAGAGCATTTGCTCATGTAGGAGCAAATGCTCTATTTATTACATTGGTTTCACAAAATGACTTTTACAGAGTCGTCAATATGAGGGAATGGGTTAACCAGGTACAACTTTAAAAGTTTTCAAGCTGTCGCTGATTTACGTGAAAGCCAAGGCATTCCAGAAGTATTAGTGTGCAGTAACTGCAGTTCTTCAAATGCGAGCTCGTAACAAGGGGAATAAATAAATAAATTATCCTTTTATATTAAGAAGAGTTATCTACCTTGTTGTATTTGACCTAAATTCGGCGAACTCCGTCCAGAGTCAATTAATGTTATCAAGTTGTGTACTCAGGTGCATGTTTTAGATACTAAAATAGACAGCTTCTACTCTGTTAACAAAGGCATCAAAAGACGTCTCTATTCAAAGTTTACTTTAACCATTTCCCGTTGAATACTCGTGCAAGAAATATGAAATCAATGATAGTTATTAACTGAATTTTTATAATGGCACATGTACACTGGTTTTTTTTGTGGTAGAAACTATAGTTATTATAATTTTATGAGCAAACATAGTAGAACCTGATCAGACAGTTCCTACAGAATCCGTCTGATCTGTGTCTTCTCTGTTTACAAGGGCATGAAAAAGCGTTTTATAATGGAAGAATTATGGGTAATACAATGTATACATGTATTAGTGAGAAATGAATGAAAAGGCGTTTTATGACAGAAGAATTATGGGTAACATAATGTATACATGTATTTGAAAGAAATGAATGACACTCATATTTAGCTTGATGAAAGTTAACCAGGTTCAACTTTTCAAGCTGTCGTTGATTTCCGTGAAAGCCAAGGCATTCCAGAAGTATTGCGGTTCTTCAAATGCGAGCTCGTAATAAGGGGAGTAAATAAATAAATTATTCTTTTATATTAAGAAGAGTTATCTACCTTGTTGTATTTGACCTAAATTCGGCGAACTCCGTCCAGAGTCAGGTTGTGTACCCAGGTGCATGTTTTAGATACTACCCAAACGAATCACATAAACTTTATATATCTTTGTTTTTGTAGCGACTGCCTCTCGATCAAGCCTGAACGAATTGATTTGTAACAATCGTGGCACAGTTTAAACCACTTTTCTTACCCTAATTACCCGAAATATCCCGACACATAGCCTTCCCTAGCTACCAGATTAAATTTTATAATGGCACATGAACACGGGAGTGTGTGGCCAGCTGTAGTGTCAGATCTATACTATTTCATAGACTCTGATCAGACTTCTGCAGGAGCTGTCCGATCAGGGTGTATTTATGGAGTAAAGGTTAAAATACTGAATAAATGAGAACTTCACATACGACTGACATAGCTAGCAATAGTGTAGACCCTGATAAAACTGTCGCCACTTTTTGCCTAGGTTGGTTTGTCCGAATACTGATGTTGCTTAGGATAGTCCTTCAGAAGTTTAATCTGGGTCTGCACTATTTGCCCAAGTTTGTCTATTCAAATACTGAGTGTAATTAGGGTAGAAATTATAGATATTATAATTTCATGTGCAAAAAAGCAGAACCTGATCAGACAGTCACTACAGAAGCCGTCTGATCTGTGTCTTCTGTTTGCAAGGGCATGAAAAAGCATTTTATGAAGGAAGACTTATGGGTAACAACTCATATTTAGCTTGATGAAAGTTAACCAGATTCAACTTTTCAAGCTGTCGTTGATTTCCGTGAAAGCCAAAGCCTTCCAGAAGTATTAGTGTGCAGTAAATGCGAGCTCGTAATAAGGGGAGTAAATAAATAAATTATCCTTTTATATTAAGAAGAGTTATCTACCTTGTTGTATTTGACCTAAATTCGGCGAACTCCGTCCAGAGTAAATTAATGTTATCAAGTTGTGTACTCAGGTGCATATTTTAGATACTAGTAACTACCCAAACGAATCACATAAACTTTATATAGCCTTGTTTTTGTAATGACTGTCTCGATCAAGCCTGAACGAATTGTAACAATCGTGGCACAGTTTTAAACCACGTTTCTTACCAAGTAAAGTTCCTAAGTCATTTGACCTTGGGCTTGCGGTCAGCATGGGCTGGGTGCGCAATGAAGATATGGATGGTGGTTAATGTGCATATGCAATTCCATGCCAATAGCTATAGTGGTTAGTGAGATATAAGAAAAAGAAACAAGAGGGCCAGAATGGCCCTGATATCGCTCATCAGACAATCAGAGGAGAAGATATTCAAAGTTTTCATTATATGTTTCTATTTAAAACTGGCTTCCCCTGGGGCAGGGCAAATTTTGGCCCCCAGGGGCATAATTTATATAACTTTTGTAGAGGACCTTAACATGATGCTATGTGCCAAATATGAAAGCTGAGAACCTACCAGTTTCAGAGGAGAAGATTTTCAAAGATGTGCTCTGGTGAGCTTAAAACTGTCACAAGCAACTGCACGTACCAACTGCACATAAAAGCATGACGGACGGACAGACAGGTACAAAACATAATGCCCCCTGACTATTGTCAACGGGGCGTAAGAAAATTTCATACACCATTATAAAAATTTAGCCAAAAAATAAGCATGATGTTATTATTTCTTACATGAATATTCATGAGGTAAAGGGTTAAATATATCTATCAATACTTCATCTGAATATTATACATGTACAGTTACTGGTAAGTAAATGACAAAAAGTACATATTAGATTTAATTTTTATACACATGATTCATACAAGAGGGGTTCATATCATTTGTGCCTATAACATGTTCATAATTACACGACAACACAAATGAAAATAAATATGGAAAATGGGAATGGATGTGTGTAGTATGTCTGTTACACACAAACATAAAGACCCATTGTAGAGCTAGCAAGAACCATAACAAAAGAAAACGTAGTTTCAGAAGATAGCAAATCCAGACATGCAGTGGTATTGTCCAAACAGCATGTGCCCAGTCTGTACTATTTGAGGCTGAAGCAGCCACATAAATGCAGACCGGTGTAGATCCTGATCACACATCACCATATCACTGTCTTAAGCCCAGATAAGATGCGTAAATTAAAACATTTTCATGACAATATCCTTTATTTCTCCACCAAACACTATGTTGTAACCACTCTTTAGAATTGTCGCATCTAAAGAGTGGTGCCAACATGGTGTTTGGAGGGGAAATGCCAATTTAGTATTTGAGATGCATTGTTTAACCCTTCGCTTGCTGAATTTTAAAATACATTTCTCCTTCTTAACCCATACCCTGTTGTATAATTACATATATCTTCCCTGTGTACAATTATTTCTCTGTGCAATCACTGCTGTGGAGTGCACTGGTTGCAAAATCAACTTGTAAATAGTGCAGACCCTGATGAGACAGCTCCTGTAGGAGCTGTCTCATCTGGGTCTTCACTATTTACAGGTAGGTATATTGACGTGAATAGCAAGCGAAGGGTTAATATCTGTTGTCATAGTGTTTGGAGGGGAAATGCCAATTTTAGTATTTGAGATGCATTGTTTAACCCTTCGCTTGCTGAATTTTAAAATACATTTCTCCTTCTTAACCCATACCCTGTTGTATAATTACATATATCTTCCCTGTGTACAATTATTTCTCTGTGCAATCACTGCTGTGGAGTGCACTGGTTGCAAAATCAACTTGTAAATAGTGCAGACCCTGATGAGACAGCTCCTGTAGGAGCGGTCTCATCTGGGTCTTCACTATTTACAGGTAGGTATATTGACGTGAATAGCAAGCGAAGGGTTAATATCTGTTGTCATAGTGTTTGGAGGGGAAATGCCAATTTTAGTATATGAATATGCATTGTTATCTGTTGCTCTGACTGGACTTCAATTTACTTTGTCACTGAATTTGAATCGAGAATTTTTTTCATTTCTTACCGGATCGAGATCAAATTTAAACCACTTGTGTCATCGTTTTTCAGGAACTCTGTGTCCGAGTTTCCCTTGAATCCATCTTTAAATAAATATTTCATGCATAAAAACAATGTTTTCCCATTGTAAACACGTTCATTTCAAATTGCAAATGGCAGACGATTGACGTCGAGTGGAACGTTTGAATTTAACTAAGGGTGATTATAGCTCTTAAAAGTTGACGTCATACACGAAATCACGTCACTTATTTCACATCAGTATGCAATTCACCCCTGCTGAAAAATGATACGCTCCATGACCCATACATACAGCGGCCATTTGCAAAGAAACAGCTGATCGAAATAGCATGTAGAAAATGCATTTTCGGCATTTTATTACTTGTTACTGAATGATATTGAGGGATATTTAGCATGGGAGTTCCTGAAAAACGATGCGATCAAATGAAATATATTTAAGGTCAGTCTGACTCGAAATGAAAATAATATCGACTAAAATTCAGTGACAAAGTAAAATGAAATGGACAGTAAGTTAAAAGTGATTGTTACTTCAAATCAGCTTGTCAGTTTTCACTCACACTATTTATTTACTCCCAACATATACAAATGTTGTGGAAAATGCCGATTGGTTGAGAATAGTGATAAAAAGGGAATTTTGACAAACAAGAAGTCACATCAGAATAATTTCTAATGTTATCTTTTCTCATGGAATATCTCTTATGATTGAGGGAAAATCAGGAAATAAACAAAAGTGTGCTTATAAACAGGGTAAAAAAAAGATCAGCTGCCAATATTGAGCATCTGAGCTGGGTTTACACTTTATATGCATAAACCAAACCCTTCTCAAGAATAGCTTCATTACAGTAAAACTCCGCTAATGCGACCACCTAAAAGAGGTATAATTCTGGATGCTAGATGCAGGTGGTAGCTTAATGCAGGACAAAAGCAATGTAGAAAGCTCCTGGAGGAGCTTTCTGCATTACCTTTGTCCTGCATTAAGCAACCACCTGCTTATAAAGACAACCATGTTCATTCATTAAGTGGTCGCATTAGTGGGGTTCTACTGTATTTCTCCTTCAAATCTTGTGTTGGGACCACTCTTTAGAATCATCTCTTCAAGAATGTTTTAAAAAACAGTACCCTCTTCAGAGTGGTCTCTACAGGCAATTTTAAAGAGTGGTCACAAGATTGGTTGATTTTATAATGGATTTGCTGTTTATCAGATAGAGACACATTTTGCAGCCTTTACAAATGAGGCAGACAAAGATCTGGCAGCTACTCATCCGGCACTGCTCTGTTTACTTATCCCTATCACTCATATAAACGCATTTTCACGCATTTGCAAACAGAGTAGACCCAGATCAGACGGCTCCTAGAGGAGCCGTCTGATCAGGGTCTGCTCTGTTTGCTAATAGAATTTGATAGACCCGTTTCTTTACTTTCTAAAATGGGAACAATGTTCCACCTTATATACTTCATTATATCTATTTTGCCCATGAATATTCAGTAGGTATAGAAATTTGAAATAAACATAGAACAGGGAATGGGTTAAGAAATCATATGGATATGATCTACAGTTTCAAAAAATTCCTTTGTTCATAAAACCATTATAAACATTCAGCTAATTATGCCTCAGATGAATATTCATGAGATATAGGGACATCTATGGCACAGAGACTGATTGTTACCCAATAACCACTTCAGTATTTTGAATGCTAATTCCGTGGAGTGTGTAGACTCAGTTTAGACATAGCATTACAACTCGGTGACTAATCTTTGTCTATGTGTCTACACTGTCCATGTATCAAACTGCATTTTTGCCTGTAATATTGTCCATAGTTTTTTATAAAATATTTCTCTCTTATTAACACATTACTCCATAACCCATTACTCCATATATACACCTGCACAAACAGTGTAGATCCAGATAAGATGGCTCCTGTAGGACCCCTCTAATCAGACTCTGCTCTGTTTGCTTATTGAAATATCTTAGGTCCGATTCTATACAGGTTGGCATAGCTATGTATTCACTTGTTTTATTCATGTACAGAAAAATCTCTCTATAACGGCCACTAATTTGTGTTAATCAGTTGGTATTTAGGGCAGGTGGCTGCTTAAAGCAAGGTGAAAGTAAAACAGAACGCTCCTATAGGAGCGTTCTGTTTTACTTTCACCTTGCTTTAAGCAACCACCTGCCATTAACACAAAATACTTGATGTAATTTAGTGGCCGTTATAGCGAGGTTGTACTGTATAACAAACTATAATAATCACGGGTGGAGTCTGCCATGGGTATTCATGGAGTAAATGGTTAAATTTAATATAGCATATCACAGATTGGCTCTCATTGAAGATGCAAGCACATCCCTCATATCAATCAGACTTTTTCGGACTAGTTCCGACATGTCTGCTGCTGGAAGAGTCTTGTCATTGCTCTTGAAAGAGGAAATTCCAAACAGAATTCGTTTTTCCTGCGGATTGTAACAGAATCCATAACCATCTGGAACCACTGGACCAAAGAAAAGCACCGACTCGGACTTTGCTGGCACCTGAAGATATAATATATGAAGAAAACTTATAAGGTTAACCCATAAGCCTTTCCCTGTTCAATTTTCATGTAAGAAATAATGAGATCATGATTATCAGTTTGCTGAATGTTTATAATGACATACACATGTATGAACAGAAAAGATTTAGGCAATGGCTGACACTAATGAATCAGATCTACAGTAAAACCTCTCGATAACGACCACTAAATTACATAAACTATGTTGTGTTTAAAGGCAGGTGGATGCTTAAAGAATGGTGAAATAAAAACAGAACGCTCCTACGGGAGCGTTCTGTTTTACTTTCACCTTGCTTTAAGCAGCTACCTGCTCTAAATACCAACTAATTAACACAATTCAGTGGTCGTTATAGAGAGGTTTTACTGTATATAATTTCATAAGGAAATAGAGCAGACCCTAATCAGTTGGCTCCTAGAGCAGTTGTCTCAAGTGGCTCCGTTGTAAAGGCATGAAAAGGTGTTTCTATTAGGTAAAGGATGAACTTTTTCCCTCATACAAACGTGTTTTCACGCATTTGTAAACAGAGTAGACCCAGATCAGACGGCTCCTAGAGGAGCCGTCTGATCAGGGTCTACTCTGTGTGCTAATAGAATTTGATAGAACTGTTTCTTTGCTTTCTAAAATGTCTACATTGTTCCACCTTCCATATTTCTTTATAACTATTTTGTTAATGAATATTCAGTAGGTATGGAAATTTGGCCTAAATACAGAACAGGGAAGGTTAAATGTATCAGCTTCACAAACAAGAACGATAATGGAGATTGGGTATCCTAATATTTTGGGTAAATAATGACCCTTTCCAGTAATGTTTTATTTTCAGTTTATATGTACATGTAAATGACTGGAACATGGTTTTTTTTAAAACCCTGTGTCTACATTTTAAAAGCAATCAGAGCAGAGCCAAATCAGACAGCTTCTACATGAACCATCTGATCTGGGTCTACTCTGTCTGAAGTTGTTAGAACTAGAAATGTGTCCATAGGCCATAATCATGTATGCAAAGACTGAAGCGATTTATGCCACTTTTGCAAATAAGGGCAGCAACTCCTAAACGACTGAAGTGATTTACATGGCTACCAAACTTGACCAGGATGTAATGGCCACAAACATGTGTGTAAAGTTTGGGTGTGGATTGGACAAATACTTTTCAAGAAAGAGTCCGGACAAGATATTTTTAAAGTCATTTTTACAAATAAAGGGCTGCAACTATTGAACTATGCACTATGAGTGATTTACATAGCTATCGAACTTGACCAAGATAAAATGGCCACAAACATGTGTGTAAGGTTTGGTGTGGATTGGACAACTTTTTAAATACTTTCCAAGAAAGAGTGCGGACAAATTCTTCTAGATATGCCTACGGACTGACATATGAACGAGAGCAACCCCACATGCCACCACTTTGTGGGGGCATAAAAACTGATAAAAAATGTCCTAGTCATAATGATGTTTGTGGCCAGTTAATATCTTTGCATGTTAATTGTCGTCTGCAAACCATTCTCTACAAGAATATTCATAGTTAATATATTATACATGTATATATATTCAAGACGGATATTCCCCAATTAATATGGTGTGAACAACCGACACACATTGTAAACAAACAAAAGAAAGTGTGCTAATTGAATGAGGGCTCCAAAATGGGTCATGGCCATTAGTGATATGCATTCAAAGGTGGCAAAATGTCTGCTGTTGCTGATCGATAGCCGTGAAAATTGTTTTCACACTTTATGTCAGTGTGTATATGCCATTTGCGATGGACACGTTAGTCAGGTGACCATTTATATCAGGTGCAATATATAGTGTTTTTCATTGGGAGGGTCCTGTAGTGGCCACTTACAGCAGTATGGCCGCTGATACCAGGTGACCACTGAAGCAGGTTGTATACAGGGTGTTTTGGCATTGGTAGAAACTGTAGAGTCAAATCTATTATAAGTTGAACATTCCTGTTGTCATATGCCATTGTAGAAATTGTTAATATTCATGATGTCATTATTTTTGAATAGTTAACCTTTTACTCCATGAACATTCATATAAGAAATAATTCAATCCTAGATATCATAATCAATTAGATGGTATATAATTACATCAGGGATATCAATTAGATGGTATTTTTATCATGGCAAGTCAATAGAGGACATTTTGGTAATGGCAGAAACTGTAGGATCAGATTTACATAATTCCATTGACAAACACGGTATACGGAGAAGTGCCCTTCAGGAGAAGTGCCCTTCCTTTCTTACAGGGTGGAGAACTGCCCCTCCATTGCAATTTAACGGGTGGAGAACTGCCCCTCGGTTGCATTTTAACGGGCGGAGACTTCTCCGTGATTCGACAAACACAGCAGAGCCTGATCAGATAGCTCCAACACGATCTGGGTCTAACCCTGTTTGAAAGGCATAAAAAGTACCTAAAGAATAAAGGCTTAGTGAAGGTAAAGATTCCAGCATTTGTAACCACTATGTTTTCCATTCATTCTTTACCTGACTGGTTGATATTTTCCAGTAACAGCTGTGAATGTAGGCTGGGTCCATGAAGAAGGAGGGAATGTGCATTCCGTTCTCTATGGCTGTCAGCTTCAACCCCAGCAGATGTCTGTCCACCCCGTTACCTGATATTGCCTACAACAAAAGAAATGCTCAAGTACATACAGTGTTCCCTCTCTCAAGTCACTTCTGCCGGCACAGACAATAATTCTGAAGCAGACAACAGCTAGAGTATAGAACAGGTGAACTTAAGCTTGACCTCTCCAATACACTAGCTGGTTAGCTGGTGGTTAAGGGGAAACCTTTATACTGTAGAAGTCTATTTTAAAGTATAACCCACAGGGCAGGGCCATTTTTAACCTCAGAACTATGATATTAACAAAATTCATAAAGGTATACTAAGTAAATATATACACCAAATATCTAAGCTCTGGGACACATAGTTTTTGGCAAGAAGATTTTTAAAGTTTTCCCTATGCCTAACTAATGAACCAAGCAGTCTGTAACAGAAAACTGGAACAACAGTCTGCTTAAGAAAACTGATAACCTAATTTTCCATCCTCGATCTTCCCATTACTATTGTTTTCTGTGTCATCATAAAGCGTGATATTTAATTGACACTGTCAGAATAAACATCTAACATGTGAAAAACAGTCAACTATCAACTCTTATATGCCGCCATAAATGTAAAACACACTGCTGATTACCAGCTCGTATCAAGTCAATGATGTCCTGTTAGCATGGGAACCAGTCAGTCGACAGTACCTTTTAGCTTCCTGGTTCCCACGCTGAAACACATCATTGGTTCGATAAGAACTGGTAATCACTCGAAAGAGGTAAATGTTACTCGCTGGAGCAAAATTTAGTGATGTTTGTCATTTTTTAGAGGTTTCGTTTGTGAGAGGTAAATTTGTGTTAAAAATGCACGGGGGCAATAGAGACAGTAAGAAGGATGTCCGTTGAGAGATGTGACATTACTGGAGGTTTTTGACCTCCAAAAACGATGTAAAAATGTAAAATTTCTGCATGCGATGAATTAAACAAGAGGGCCATAAAAGCCCTGTATTGCTCACCCGGTTTGCTATGTTTTCTATATAGACATATAAGGACCAGAGAAATTACCAAATCTTGTAGAAGGTCACCTAAATATAGTTTGTGTAAAATTAAAATCCATCAGGTTTTTTTTATTTAACCCTTTCCCTCATATAAACGTGTTTTCATGCATCTGCAAACAGAGAAGACCCAGATCAGACGGCTCCTAGAGGAGCCGTCTGATCAGGGTCTACACTGTTTGCTAATAGAATTTGATAAGTATGTTTTTTGCTTTCTAAAATGTCTACAATGATCCAGCCTCCATATTTCTTTATAATTATTTTTTTATGAATATTCAGTAGGTATTGAAATTTAGACTAAACACAGAACAGGGAAAGGGTTAAAGAACAACTTGATGATGGAGGACACGAGAAGGATACATGACTGTCACAATACCTCAACTTGGCACTTTGTGCCAATGGTGAGCTAAAAAGCATTGTGATCTAGATAAACAAAAGACCAACAACATTCATCAATGTTGGTAAAGGACCTCCAGAAGTTACAAGAAGCCAAATATCAAAGTTATGGTCATATTAGATTCAGAATGGTGTGGTCATTTTTAACCCCAGGGTCATAATTTGAATATCAGGAATATTCATTAGATGAGTATTTATAATCATATACAAAGGGAATGTTATCATGACAGAAGCTGTAGAATCAAATCCGGAGTGTAAACAAGATTTTTCTATGATATGACCCAGTGACCTACTTTTTGATTCCACGTGACCCATTTTCAAACTCGTCCAAGATTTTATAAGGACAATCATTCTGACCAATTTTCATGAAGATTTGACTAAAAATGTGACCTCTAGAGTGTTCACAAGATTTTCCTACTATTTGACCTAGTGACCTAGTTTGTAACACAGCGTGCCCAATTTTCTATCATGGCCTAGATTTTATCAAGACTGTCATTATGACCAAGTTTCATAAAGATTAGACAAAAAATGTAACCACTAGATTGTTCAAAATGTTTTTCTACTGTTTAATCTAGTGACCTATTTTTTGACCCCACGTGACCCACTTTCAAAATCATCCAAGATTTTATCAAAATAATAATTCTGATAAAGTTTCATGAAAATTCGGCAAAAAATGTGACCGATAGAGTGTTCACAAGGTTTTCCTACCATTTGACCTGATGACCTAGTTTTTCACCCCTAATGACCCACTTTCAATCTCTTCCCAGATTTTATCAAGACAATCATTCTGACAAAGTTTCATGAAGATTGGACAATAAATGTGACCACTAGAGTGTTCACACGGTTTTTCTACTATTTGACCTAGTGACCTAGTTTTTGACTCGACTGGTTCATGAACATTCGGCCACAAATGTGACCTCTAGAGTATTAGCGAGGTTTTTCTATTATTTGACCTACTTTTTGACCACACATGACCCACTTTTAAACTCGTCCGAGATTTTATTAGGACAACCATTCTTACTAAGTTTCATTAAGATTGGGCTAAAAATGTGACCTCTAGAGTGTTCACAAGGTTTTCCTACTATTTGACCTAGTTATTAACCCTACGTAACCCACTTTCAAACTCATCCGAGATTTTATCAAAACAATCATTCTGATAAAGTTTCATGAAGATTCAACCACAAATGTGACGTCTAGAGTGTTCACAAGGTTTTCCTACTATTTGACCTAGTGACCTAGTTATTAACCCTACGTAACCCACTTTCAAACTCGTCCGAGATTTTATCAAAACAATCATTCTGATAAAGTTTCATGAAGATTGGACCACAAATGTGACACCTAGAGTGTTCAGAAGGTTTTTCTACTATTTGACCTAGTGACCTAGTTTTTGATCGCAAAGGCTTTTAAACTTGTCTCAGATTTTATTAGGACAACCATTCTGACCAAGTTTCATGAAGTTTTGGCTAAAAATGTGACCTCTAGAGTGTTTACAAGGTTTTCCTACTTTTTGACCTAGTGACCTAGTTTTTAACCCCAAGTGACCCACTTTCAAACTTGTCCGAGATTTTATCAAGACAGTCATTCTGACAAGTTTCATGAAGATTAGACTAAAATAGTGATCACTAGAGTGTTCACAAGCAAATTGTTGACGATGCACGGCGGACGACGGACATTCAAGTCTCCCAAAAGCTTACCCTGAGCTTTGCTCAGGTGAGCTAAAAAAATGAAAACAATAAAGGGCCACAACTTAAAATTTTTGAAAGCAAGAGTTATAGTTCTTATGTAGGGGCCTTCCCCTCAATGAGATCTACTAACTTATGAAGTTTCATGTTGATACATCTT
The DNA here is from genome assembly GCA_963576725.1 of Azorinus chamasolen. Taxonomy (NCBI): domain Eukaryota; kingdom Metazoa; phylum Mollusca; class Bivalvia; order Cardiida; family Solecurtidae; genus Azorinus; species Azorinus chamasolen. Next base: position 92,015,857 of record OY755241.1, on the reverse strand, counting down.
ATACTTTTTGAGTAATGAGCTACATTTAAGTTTTTGCAGGCCACCCCCGACGACAACGAAGACAACGCCTACGACCTAGTGATCACAATAGCTCGACTTTTCCTCAAAACAGACGAGCTAAAAATCATCTAAACACATTCCCTGTTGTATATTCATGAAGAAATAATGACATCATGAATATTAATTAGATATTCCCTGTTGTATATTCATGTAAGGAATAATGACATCATGAATATTAATTAGATATTCCCTGTTGTATATTCATGTAAGGAATAATGACATCATGAATATTAATTAGATATTCCCTGTTGTATATTCATGTAAGGAATAATGACATCATGAATATTAATTAGATATTCCCTGTTGTATATTCATGTAAGGAATAATGACATCATGAATATTAATTAGATATTCCCTGTTGTATATTCATGTAAGGAATAATGACATCATGAATATTAATTAGATTAACTTTTATAATGGCACATACATACAGGACATTTTGGCTCGGACAGACAGAACTGTAGAATCAGATCTATATTCTATAAGCAAACAGAGTAGACCCTGATCAGACGGCTCCTATAGGAACCAACTGATCTGGATCTACTCTGTATGCAAATGCATGAAAAGGCATTTATATGAGGAAAAGGGTTAATAAATATTCATGAGATAAAGGATTAACCCTTTAACCCAGATCACCTACGTAATTGCTGTATCGTTTGTGGCTGTCTATTGCACGCCTCAGTAACTCCGCCTTTTTCTGATTGGATACAGAACTATCTAACATGGCTTTGGAGAACTCAAACGACTCTGTGGAACAGGAGCGAATGGTGTCGGTCCGACCCATTTGGAACATTCTGATGGAAGCAGACTCATAGGATCCACACGTCTCCTTGTGGTTTCTACAACAAATCAGACATTATCAGAGTAGTAGCTAACCCTTTACTCCATGAATATTCATGCAAGAAATAATTACATCATCATGTTAATTAGATTAATTCTTATAATGGCACATGGTGGGAACTGTAGAATCATCAAGATTATTTCATAAGAAAACAGAGTAGATGCTGATCAGAGAGTTTCTTACAGGGGCCAAGTGATCTGGGTCTACTCTGTTTGTAAAGTGCATATTCAAATAGTAAATCATCATTTCCCCGCCAAACCCTATACTGTGACCAGTCTTTAGAATTGTCTCTTCAAGATGTGTCTAAAGAGTGTTCACAACATACTTAAGTGGAGAATGATAGAGCTATTCTTGAAAATGTTTTAACCCTTCGCTTGTTGTTCACGTCAATATACATACCTGTAAATAGTGGAGACCCAGATGAGACAGCTCCTGCAGGAGCTGTCTCATCAGGGTCTGCACTATTTACAAGTTGCTTGTGCAACCAGTGCACTTTACAGCAGTGATTGCATAGCGACATACTTTTACACAGTGAAGATATATGTAATTATACAACAGGGCATGGGTAAAGAAGGAGAAATGTGTTTTAAAATTCAGCAAGAGAAGGGTTGATTTACTCATCTTATCTGGGCCTCACAATGTAAAGGTGCAATAAATATGGTGACAACAAATTAGTTTTTTTTTTGCACCTGGGTTTATGTTGCTTTACAGTATTTCAGTCATATCGCAGCATCCAGCTATTACAGGTCGAAGAAGACCGAAGAGATTTTTCTATGTAAGGAAGAAATTGCGTAATTTCCTATACAGAACACCTGGGTAGAACCATTAACTGTAAGCCAGCTGGAAGGAATCTTCACCTAAAAAATCCAAATGCCAAGGCCAATATTCGAAACACAGAAATCATCTAAACACATTCCCTGTTGTATATTCGTGTAAGAAATGAATATTAAATACCAAATATCTTAGCTCTAGATTATGTGGTTTCAGAGAAGATTTTTAACGGTTACGGACAGATGGACAGAAAAAATGATTCCTATAGGGCTCCTGTATTTTCAATGCCCTAACAATATAGATCGAATTCTGCCATGGCCAACATTTACTGTGTCCATATGCTTTTAAAACAATCTAATTGAGATTCATGAAGTCATTATTTCTTAACCCATTACCTCATAGGCTATTTTTAGATACAACCTCTTTGAATAAATCTACCGAAAAGGAGCATTAACTAGAGAAAAGGAAAATTTTAGAATTGTGTGGTTTGAAACCATTGTGATAAATAGAGCATTTGCTCCTATAGGAGCAAATGCTCTATTTATCACAATGGTTTCACAAAGTGACTTTTACAGAGTCGTCAAAAGTCGTCAATATGAGGGAATGGGTTAACTGAATACTCCTGGAGTAAAGGGTTAAAAACAATTTCCGAGCACTGGTGTTCTCACCTGTAGTAGGCCAGCTGTATGGCACTCTGTATGAAACTGTCGGGACTGACCTTCTGTGACTTAGGGAAGTCTTTACCAAAATCTTCAAACACAAACACTTTCAGATCCAAGTCGTCTACCATTCTGTTCCAAAAGAAAATTTAACTCTTAATGCCATTGAGAAACCTTTTGGCATCTTTGCAATCTGAGTAGACACAGATCAGATGGCTCTGTTTGTTTATCAAATAATACTTTTGCTAGTTTCTGATGTTTAAAGGTAAAAATTACCTTGTTTCATGATACTATCATAAATTTTCAGACAATACAAGAATATTCATCAGGTAAAGGGCTATGGTAAGTGAGATATGTTAACCCTTTCCCTGTTCTAAGTTTATTACAAATTTCAATACATACTGAATATTCAATAAAATAATTATAAAGAAATATGGAAGGTGTTACATTACAGACATTTTAGAAAGCAAAGAAACAGACCTATCAAATTCTATTAGCAAACAGAGCAGACCCTGATCAGACGGCTCCCCTAGGAGCCGTCTGATCTGGGTCTACTCTGTTTGCAGATGCGTGAAAACACGTTTATATGAGGGAAAGGGTTAAAGCATGTGCCATCAGAAACTCTTATTAAATACTAACAAAAATAGTTTTTTCTAAACCTAGTTGGTTAGTTATATAAATTTATTTGATTATTTTTCAAAAACATTGACAATCCTATCCAATCCGAAATTTAAACTACATTTAAATGTGCCAGTTTGATTTACACAGTTTCTACAAAGTCATGTTTCAGACTAAAGCTGTTACAATAGGCCAATATGTAAATCATTAGCAGGTCTTGGGAACTATGTCATAAACCCTCCGTCAATGTGTCATGCAAAAGTTCAATTTTAAGACCATGAAATTCTGCCTCCCGTTATGTTTCTATGTCTTTTTTTTTCTCTCTTTTTGACCATTGAAATAAGATATTATGATGGATATGTTATTTATTCTGCTTCATTTGAAACTTTATTTCTATGAATATTCCTGTTTGTTTGGTGTTCATGTTACCAAAAATAGCGCCCACTAAATCTAATAGAGTAATTACCAGTATAGGTGTCACGGAGAATATCTTTGCACTACATATGCATAAATTACACATACTTCGATAACAGATATGGATTTTGACAAGCTTATGCACGAAAACAAAATAATTATCTGGGTCCCTTGAACTTCGACGTAGCAGTATTTGACTGTATTACAACACCCAATCTCCCCTCTTTACCAGTTTGTAAAGCTGAACAGTTCCAGTTTTCACCAGTTTATAAAGCTGAACAGTTCCAGTTTTCACCATTTTGATTTTTATAACTTAAACCTAGTCCTACATAGTAGCAAATAGTAAAGACTTACATCAAACTGCTCCTGTCAGAAGGAGAAGTTTGATCTGGTCTGTACTATTTGTCAAGTTTAGCTGTCTGTATATTTAGGAATAACAAGGGTATATGGTATTGTCCCTTTGTAGCTGGGATACTAAATTATTGTCTAAATGTATGGCAATACCTTTGAGAATGCTCCTTGGCTACCTGTAGACGCTCTATCACATCCTTTGGCATATTGAACCTCAGTTTCTCTGGCTTTTTAAGTCCTGTTGCTACTTTTCTATCTTCTCCACTGTTACTAAAGTAATCAGAGCAATAGACAAAGGTGTATATACAAATACTAAAATTGTCATTTCTCCTCCAGTATCCAGTTTAAAATCTTTAAAAGTTTAGAATTGTTACAACATAGGGTTTGCTGGATAAGTAAAAGAATTATTCTTGAAAATGTTTTAACTTCCATATCTTATCTGGGTGTCAGGCAATCACACAATGACAGACCTGAAAGAACTCTCTATGATTATACTTCAGACCAAATATCAAATCATTCCAGCATAAACAAACCAAGAAATCATTGACAAACATTTTACATACGTACATATGGACAAGGGTAATTCTTGATGCCCCAGTCGCCTAAAACAATGATCAAAATAGAATAGAACTTGAGAAGTGCAGTGTGGAGTGTTTTGAAGACTTACAGATACTTGAGAAGTGCAGTGTGGAGTGTTTTGAAGACTTACAGATACTTGAGAAGTGCAGTGTGGAGTGTTTTGAAGACTTACAGATACTTGAGAAGTGCAGTGTGGAGTGTTTTGAAGACTTACAGATACTTGAGAAGTGCAGTGTGGAGTGTTTTGAAGACTTACAGATACTTGAGAAGTGCAGTGTGGAGTGTTTTGAAGACTTACAGATACTTGAGGCAGTGGTCCATCAGGTGGATGACGGGAGGTCCCTCAGCTGTGGTGTGTTCATAGTTCAACCCACTGTAACCCTCAGCTCCAACTACAAACTGTAAAACCACACAGGCAGCATGAGAATCATGGTTATCTACTGCACGTCTTTATAACCATTTGAACAGGCATAGTTTATATTTTGCATGTTAACCCTTCTCTTGCTGAATTTTAAAGTACATTTCTTCTTCTTAACCCATGTCTTGATGTATAATTACATATATCTTCACCGTGTACAGGTATTTCGCTGTGCAATCACTGCCGTGGAGTGCACTGGTTGCACAATCAACTTGTACATAGTGCAGACCCAGATGAGACAGCTCCTGTCTCATCTGGGTCTTCACTATTTACAGGTAGGTATATTGACGCGAATAGCAAGCGAAGGGTTAAGCATTCAACCATTAACTCATCATCTATGCAACAGAGTAGACCAAGATTAGCTGAGGTCCTGTAGGAGCCGTCTGATAAGGGTCTGCTCTGTTTGTTTTTGGATTTATTTAGATGTGATCCTACAGTTTTTGTCTAAGCAAATTCCCTTGAAAAGTCAACAGTATAGCATTTAAGTTAATGAACATTCATGAAATGATAAATTCATGTATATATGTTCATTATTTTGTCTTTATATGCTCATTATTTTGTCTGCAATAACATTCCTTCTGGTGGATTTTTTCCATTTGTTTTCTTGAAAAAAAAGAGAATAACAAGCAAAAAATGCGGAAACCGCATTAAAGCCGGATTTTTTTTCTGTTAAAAATTTACCTAATGATTTGTTATTGATTTGGTTTTACGTCGCTTCAACAAAGTTTCAGTTAATTCACGAGCAACCACCACCAGTACACAACATGTCACCAAGATAGCAGAAGCTGGCTTCAACATCAAGCAGAGTTCCATCAACATGTGCTTGTGTGACTGGTCTGCCGTCGATTGGACGTGCCTGCCCACGACATCTTGGACAGACATAGTTTGGGTTGGCAACAATCGAGTCTGCCCTGAATACCACTGCACTTCAACAGACAGCACAGGGTAATGCACCAGAGTCACGGGGGACATCAAGACCAGGTCTAGTGATCATGTGACATTACAAATTTCAGCTCATTAATATTCATAATGTCATTATTTCTTACATGAATATCCATGGAATAAAGAATTAAGAAACCTACAGGTATCATGAAAATCATTTACCTGTATAGTTTTATCAAACCATCTGTTGGAAGAGTTTTTAGACGAACCACCTCCATGTAGCATCTGATGACCGCTGACTGATCGCTGGTCAGCTGAACTTTGGTCTGGCTGGTCCAGGCACAGCACCAAGATACTGCGCTCTATGGAGTACAGGCTTTCTTTGTTCACCTTGTCTGTAAGTAACAGAGTAGATCTTTCTCCTTATTTCTTTTGCTGCCAAATATTGTCGTCTGCAAAATGTGTACAATTTTCTTCCCATTTCTTTCATAAACCATCACAGTAACTAACAGTTTGGATCCTGATGAGAAGCTGAGTTACTTAGCATCTCATCTGGATCCAAACTGTTTGCTTAGGGAATCACAGATGCAACACTGACAGCCATAGGGAATCACAGATGCAATACTGACAGCCATAGGGAATCACAGATGCAAAACTGACAGCCAAAGATATTTTTGTACCAGTTTTATGTCGTTTTGACAGTGCATGTATTTAAGTCATATCATGACATCCTGCTAATTATAGGTGAAGGAGGACCCCAAAGGTTTCTCTGTGCAAAGAACAAAGTGCATTGCATGGAAAACATCTGGGGAGAACCACCAACCTACAGCAAGTCAGCTGGAAGGCTTCCTCATATGAAAAGTCCAAACGATAAGGCTAGGATTTGAACCACAGTGGTGAGGGTCAGTCGTGGACCATAACCACATGGCCATGGAGGCCCCCGTAAAGGATTAACCCATAACTTTAAACAGATGACTTAACATTTTCCCTGTTCTATATTTATTACATATTTCAATACGTACTGAATATTCGTGGACAAAATATTTATAATGAAATTTGTAAGGTGGAATTTTGCAACCATTTTAGAAACTAAAGAAACAGATTTATCAAATTCGAATAGCAAACAGAGCAGACCCTGATCAGTTGACTCCTATAGGAGCGGTCTGAACTGGGTCCATTCTGTTTGCAAATGCATGAAAATGCGTTTATATGAAGGAAAACAGGATCTGCCTTGTTTGCCTACGGAATTATATAGATGTGATTCTGAAGTTTCTCCTTTGCCAAAACATAATGTTCATATGCCAGTTGACAAGTTTAGCTACTACACTATATGCAGGATATCATTATGAACAGTGCAATAGACAAAAGGTGCATATACTAAACTAGTCATTTCTCCACCAAACCCTAGGTGGTGAAGATTACTCTAAAGAGTGATCACAACATAGGGTTTGGTAGAGAAATAAAGGAGCTATTCTTTAAAATGTTTTAAGAAGATGGTAACAGGTTGATGATACAAAATGGTGTTTAGTTTCAGGACTTTAGGTATTTTGCTGTTGTTTTAACCCTTTCCCTCATATAAACGTGTTTTCACGCATCTGCAAACAGAGTAGACCCAGATCAGACGGCTCCTAGAGGAGCCGTCTGATCAGGGTCTGCTCTGTTTGCTTATAGAATTTGATAGATCTGGTTCTCTACTTTCTAAAATGGCTACAATATTCCACCTTCAATATTTGATTAAAATTATTTTTTTCCATGAATATTCAGTAGATATTGAAATTTGGACTAAATATAGAACAGGGAAAGGGTTAATTGTGAATGCATGATCAAAACATTGTGTGACAGTTGCTCAGAATCTTCTGCCAATCACCTAACTCTATGATTGTATGCATGTTAACCCTTTCCCTGTTCTACGTTTATTCCAATTTCAATACTTACTGAATATTCATGGACAAAATTATTATAATAAAATATGGAAGATAGAGCATTGTAGCCATTTTAGAAAGCAAAGAAACAGATCGATCAAATTCTATTAGCAAACAGAGCAGACCCTGATCAGACGGCTCCTCTAGGAGCCGTCTGATCTGGGTCTACTCTGTTTGCAAATGTGTGAAAACACGATTATATGAGGGAAAGGGTTAACCCATTTAAACCCAAACATTGTACACTGTTATGATCTTTTTTCTACCTTTGACAAGTTTTTTATAGGCTTTCGCCCATGAGCTTCTGTTCTCCATAGTGAAGATGCCGAGTCCATGCCCACGGGTCTGTCCCATGTTCACCACTTCCTGTAGCTGCAGTCTTATCTGGCCCATGTTCAGAGGCTGTTCGTCTTCACCATACACAGGAACCTCAAATACCTGCATACACAAGAATGGATGAGTGAGTGACTTGGTTTTACCATTTCACTCATATACATTAAAACCCCTCTAATGCGACCACCAAAAATGGGCATAAATCTGGGTGGCAGAGGCAGGTGGTAGCTTAATGCAGGACGAACGTTGTGCAGAAAGCTCCTATAGGAGCTTTCTGCAGAACATTCGTCCTGCATTAAGCAACCACCTGCTTCAAACGACGCCAGTGGCTGTTTATTAAGTGGTCGCATTAGCGGGGTTTAACTGTAGATGCAGAGTAGACCCACATCAGACAGCTCCTGTAAGAGCTCTCTCATCAGGGTCTACAGTTTGCTTATAACATGATAAAGATCTGACGCTACAGTTTTTATCAAAGCAAAATATTCCCTTGAAAAAAATTACATTATAAAAAATCAGCTAATAAATATTCATGATGTCATTATTTTTTACATGAATATTGAATAGGGAAAGTGATATGGACACAGTGTGTGATGACCAAGTCACATTACAAACTGGCACCCGACCAACTAGTCATAGTTCATAGCACTCACTACATACTGTGGTGCATTAGCACAGAAGCTGTTACAGTAAAATCTGTCTATAACGACCACTAAATTGTGTTAATTAGTTGGTATTTTGGGCAGGTGGTTGCTTAAAGCAAGGTGAAAGTAAAACAGAATGGAGCGTTCTGTTTTACTTTCACCTTGCTTTAAGCATCCACCTGCCTTTAACACAAAATACTTGATGTAATTTAGTGGTCGTTATAGAGAGGTTTTACTTCCATTTTTAAAAACTTTTGTATGTTGCAGCCAAGGATCAGATCCATGACCTCCAAGCATACACATGACATTGTTGATTTTTTAGGGTTTCGGCTTTTGCCGAAATCCTTATAAAATGGATTGTGACTCAAACTATGGCGGAAAACCCTATTGCACGAGCGCTACCTAGCGGGAATCCCCCTAAGAGAATACGCGCATGTGCAGTGCTTGGCTTACAATCCGGTTCCGGAATCTTACAAAATATTTATAATGAAATATGGAAGGTGGATCCATTAGCAAACAGAGCAGACCCTGAATCTATGGGAGCGAGCTGTCTGATCTGGGTCGAATCTATTTGCAAATGCATGAAAACAAGTTTATATGGGGAAATTAAGGGTTAAATAGACTTCTTCTGTTCAGTACGTCCTTTACAGTATAAAGGTTACAGCGCACTGGTGGTCAGTAGTGCAGGGCAACTGTTACATCATGCTAAAATCTCTAGAGGTCATACGCTTAACTCTTTGCACGCTAGCGGCGAAACTGTGATTACCTATGCAAACAGTTTGGATCCAGATGAGAGGCCACATAATTCTGCGTCCCATCAGGATCCAAACTGTTTGTCATCTTGATCATATTTTTGCATAAAATGAAAGAAAGTTTATTGAAGAATTGAAGCAGACGTCAATTGTTGCAAACGAAACATCACTCAGCATTATAAGGATTAAGCAAGCTGTAGAAATCTGTAATGTCGTCTGCTTCAGGTTTGTCATCATTTGAATTTCTAAAAGATCAGTTTTAGTCAGTTTGACCTAAGGCAAAATTGTCACAAGTTGTAAACAGTTTAGATTTTGGTCAGACAGTTACTTGGTATTAGATCTGAATCCAAACAGGGTGTCCCACTTTGCCAGCCTTTATTGTTTAAGTAGTTTGGATGGTAGTATTAACAATTACTATTAAAAGGAAACAAGGGTTTTTGTATCCTTTATATTATTAAAAAATCATTAAAATGAAAAAAAAGGAGAAAGGCAAACAAAATGAGACAAAGCACTTTCTTATCTTTTAATTTATATACATTTCATCATTTATTGATTTACGTGTCAGGCTTATAGTATCGTATAGTGTCTTATAGTATCTTATAGTAATGTATGTAATTTATTTCTAATTCATATCATTTATTTCTATGACGCCGGTTACTGAACAGGGTCTGTAGTATTTACTACAGCACTAACTGTAATTTGCATGTATGACTATAATTTATTTTTAATTATATCATTTATTGATATACTTGTTACATGTATGATGCTGCAAATAGCAAAGACCCTGGCCAGTTGTGGTAACTGATCGGGGTATGTATTGTTTGCAGCACAGACTCACAAATTGACCCTGAACAGACTCACACTCACAGTCTCCTCAGGAAGAAGTAAGAAAATACAACACAGTCACACAAAAAGACAAGGTATAGGCATGGATAAACTATTAAGGGTCTTTTCTGTTTGCAAAAGCACAGAAAGGCTTATTTTGCTCAGACAAATTGTACCCGATATGGAACCCTGAAATCGTCTTCACTATATAATATAAAGTGAAACAATATTATGTGTCTAACAACCCATATACCAATGGGAGGTTTTACTTCAAATTTTCACCCATGATAAGCTGTCAACCTTAATGTGAAGATTTTCTTAAAGAATGTAATTATTGCTCTGACCATTTTACCAGAGTTATGGGACTCTGAAATTTTCTTCACTGTATAACACATAGTCAAAAGTGCTTGATATAGAGACACTATTGTTAGGGGGGGGGGGGGGGGGGGGGGTGCATCAGAAACAATTTTCTAGTTAATTTTATTTTCCCTGTTGTATCCTGCCATGCTAAGTTGAAATATATTTGTTACTTTATAATTTGTCATATTGTTAATATCACCCCACAGTATATTTGGCAATTATTGTGTAGGGTATTTAGAATCATAAGGAATATGTCTGAAATTGGTGGAAGTGTATATATGGATAAGTGAATGATGCTTGCTAATTACTGTTATGGTCCACCAGATAGTAGCTGAAGTATGACCCTTACTTTCAAATAATGCAGTGATGGCTCTATACTACATTAAACATCAATTTTGGCTCTATTGGCACAAAGTGGCAAGTTGAGCTATTGGAATCGCACTGTGTGTGACATGTTCATAAAACAATGCTTTAAATGTCTTCCAAACTACTGACATGATTTTCAGAAAAATCCACAGCAAACAATCAATATAATAAATATATATTATGTCCGAAACCTTCAGTACTGTCAGTACTTTGATTATTATCTGCAAGTGAATATTTTTCATATGGTTCTTATCTCAACCCACTTACATTATCATTGTACATGACTGTGATATGTTGAGGAGGGAAGGGGATATCTGGAGGATACACATGCCAGTCATCATGTTTGACACCGGGTATACGGCAGGCTGACAGTATCTGGTAATACTGCATCATACAAAGAGGGTTCTTCCCCAAATGTTCCACTGGCAAAGTCTCACTGGAAAAAACAAATGGTGGCTTTTAACCCTTTCCCTGTCCTCTATTAAGGCCAAATTTTAACACCTACTGAATATTCATTAACAAAATAGTAATAAAGAAATATGGAAGGTGGAAAATTGTTGACATTTTAGAAAGTAAAGAAACAGATCTATCAAATTTTTTTAGCAAATAGAGCAGACCCTGATCAGACGGCTCCTCTAGGTCTACTCTATTTGCAAATGCGTGAAAACATGTTTATATGAGGGAAAGGGTTAAAGCAGTAACGTACATTTTATTCTTCTATAATAAATATTAATACCGCTTAAGGCGGTGCTATGGGGCGTGAGCAGTGTTGCACTTTCAATTACTGCTCCCGTCAGAATTTGTAATGTACAATACCAGATGAGTGGATCTGGAACTAAACTGTCATCTCAAACAAGAGGGCCTGAAAGGCCCTGACAACGCTCACCAGACAATCAGAGGAGAAGATTTTCAAAGTTTTCACTATGTGTTTCTATAGAAAACTAGCCAGCCCTGGCGAGGGCCAATTTTGACTCAAGGGGCATAATTTATGTAACTTTTGTAGAGGACCTCAAGTGAAGAAAATTTAAGAAAATGTAAATGAAAACATATAACAATGCAAATCTAAAGAAGGGCATGTACAAAAGTATGTATACCCTTTCCCTGGGCAAATTGGTTGAATTTCAGACAGAATAAATTAATCTATACATGTACTTATAAATAATATTCAAAATTTCAGATATTTTCATTACACCTTCATGAGTTATTATTATTCATATCTTAATTTATTTTCAACCCTTCCCCTGTTCTATGTTTATTCAAAATTTAAATACCTACTGAATATTCATAGACAAAATAGTTATAATGAAATATGGAAAGTGGGACAGTGTAGCCATTTTAGAAAGTAAAGCAACATCTTTCAAATTCCATTGACAAACAGAGCAAACCCTGGTCAGACAGCTGCTATAGGAGCCGTCTGATCTGGGTCTGTTCTGTTTGCAAATGTGTGAAAAAAGTGTTAACATGAGGGAAAGGGTTAGCAAACATATTATAAGTATATTGTACACAAAATGAAAATAATGTAATGCACATTGCACTATATTATATCATAAGCAAACAGCAGACTGATCAGATGGCTACTACATGAGCCATCTGATCTGGGTCTACTCTGTTTGCAAAGGTGTAGAAAGGCATATTTATGGAGTAAAGGGTTAATTGTCTGATTTACTGTGCAAAAATTTTCATTGTTTGGGTAGATCTGCAATATTACTGCAGAATTACTACCAACAAGGGAGACAATCCAGTTGTTATAAAAAAAAAGGGGCAAAGGGAGATAATCTCCCTTTAATGTATGCTAAAAATAGACACCAGCAAATGTTTATAAATAGCTAATGTAAGTCAGCTTTGAAAAACTTGCAACCCCTGGGGTGGGGCCAATTTTGACTCTGGTGGCATGATTTATATAACTTTTGTAGAAGACCTGAATATGATGCTATGTGCCAAATATGAAAGCTATGAAGCATTTCAGTTTCAAAGGAAGAAGATTTTCAAAGTTCACTATATGTTTCTATTGAAAACTCCCCACCCCTGGGGCGTGGCCAATTTTGACCCCAGGGCCATAATTTATATAACTTTTGTAGAGGACCTGAACATGATGCTATGTGCCAAATATGAAAGCTGTGAGCCTTTCAGTTTCAGAGAAGAAGATTTTCAAAGTTTTACTACATGTTTCTATTGAAAATAAGACACCCCTGGGGCAGGGCCAATTTTGACCCCAGGGGTATAATTTATATAACTTTTGTAGAGGACCTAAAGATGATGCTATGTGCCAAAGATGAAAGCTGAGAACCCTGTAGATTCAGAGGAGAAGATTTTTAAAGGTTCAAATTGTTGACGACTGACGACGGACATCAGGTGATCACAAAAGCTCACCCATAGCATTTCATGCTCTGGTGAGCTAAAAAGTAGCATAGCATGTTTAACCTTTTACCTAAAAAAAGACCACTTTTTAAAAGCCATCTGATCTGGGTCCACTCTGTTTGCAAATGTGTGAAAAGGCGTTTAAGAAGGAAAGGGTTAAGTATTACCCATACTGTCTGAATGCTGTGTTTCAATCAAGAATGTATCAAAAATAGATGTCTCTTACCTACAAATGTAAGACAATATCAACCATTTCCCGTTTCAGTTTCAATATCAGCAAATGTGCATTTAACCCTTTCCCTCATATAAACGTGTTTTCACACATTTGCAAACAGAGTAGACCCAGATCAGACGGCTCCTAGAGGAGCCGTCTGATCAGGGTCTACTCTGTTTGCTAATAGAATTTGAAAGATCTGTGTCTTCACTTTCTAAAATGGCTATAATGTACCACCTTCCACATTTGATTGTAACTAGTTTGGCCATGAATATTCAGTCGGTATTGAAATTTGTAATAAACATAGAACAGGGAAGGGGTTAATAGGGTAGCGACTTACTACTGATGCTATTTTAATTGAGTCAGCAATAGAAGCCCAGATAAAGGATGAATTAAAACATTTAAGAATCAAGAATAACTCCTTTATTTCTCTATCAAACCTTATGTTGTGATCACTGTTTAGAATTATCTCCGAGAGACAATTCTAACGAGTGGTCACAACATAGGGTTTGAAGGAGAAATAACAATTTTAGTATTTGACTACCATCATTTATGTATTACCCTGTCAACACTAATTATATTGTGTTGTAAACCTAACACTGATCTACATGTATGTATATAGTAAACACTTTTTTGGATAGCTATAAAGTCTTGTTATTAGGACCACTTAAAAAGAAGTATAATTCTTGCTTTCTAAAACTGGCAATAGCTCAACCCTTTCCCTGTTCTATGTTTGTTCAAAATCCCAATACCTACTGAATATTCATTGACAAAACAGTTATAATGAAACATGGAAGTTGGGAACAGTGTTACCATTTTAGAAGGTAAAGAAACAGATCCATCAAATTCAATTAGCAAACAGAGCAGATCCTGATCAGACAGCTCCTATATACAGCCCCGTCTGATCTGGGTTTATTCTGTTTGCAAATGATTGAAAACACGTTTATATCAGGGACAGGGTTAAAGCAGGGCAAAAGTTATGCAGAGCTCCTATAGGAGCGTTGTGGATTACTTTTGCCCTGCTTTAAGCAACCACCTGCTTTTACAAACTCCTATGTTAACCCTTCTCTTGCTGAGTTTTAAAACACATTTCTCCTTCTTTACCCATGCCCTGTTGTATTAATTACATATATCTTCACTGTGTACAAGTGCTTCACTGTGCAATCACTGCTGTGGAGCGCACTGGTTGCACAATCAACTTGTAAATAGTGCAGACCCTGATGAGACAGCTCCAGCAGGAGCTGTCTCATCTGGGTCTTCACTATTTACAGGTAGGTATATTGACGAGAATAGCAAGCGAAGGGTTAATAAATTTTGCTGTCGAATAGCAAGACTAACAGTATAACAATATTTTTTTCAAGGTCCTACAAAATTGTAACAAATATTGTTACAAGGCATTGCTATGACATAAAGCTTTAACCCTTGGATATAAATGCAATATTTAAACAAGAGCCGCATGTGGCGCCACCGCTCGTCTGATTTGGTGCTTGTCCACTAAAAAAAGAAAGGGCCATAACTCCAAAATTTTAAAATCAAGAGTTATGGTTCTTAAATAGTGGCCTTCTCCTCAATGAGATCTACCAACCTATGAAGTTTCATGTTGATACCTCTTATACTTTTAAGGTTTTTGCACGCCCTGACAATGCCTACAACTACGATCCAGTGATCACAATAGCTCGGCGTTCCTTCTAACCAAAA
This sequence comes from Azorinus chamasolen, assembly GCA_963576725.1. Lineage (NCBI taxonomy): Eukaryota > Metazoa > Mollusca > Bivalvia > Cardiida > Solecurtidae > Azorinus > Azorinus chamasolen. Next base: position 92,000,798 of record OY755241.1, on the reverse strand, counting down.
AGCTAAAAATGAATTTTAATAGTATTTTACTTATTTTCACTGCTGCTTACTTACTTGTCTATCATGACTTTGTAATCCAACATCCCAGAAATAAGTCTGGCAGCATATCTGAAAAAGATATATCAAATAAGTCTAGCAGCATATCTCAAAAAGGCATATCAAATAAGTCTGGCAGCATATCTGAACAAGAGGGCCAGAATGGCCCTGACATCGCTCACCAGGCAATCAGAGGAGAAGATGTTCAAAGTTTTCACTATATGTTTCTAGAGAAAACTAGCCACCCCTGGGGCGGGCAAATTTTGATCCAAGGGGAATAATTTATACAACTTTTGTAGAGGACCTGAACATGATGCTATGTGCCAAATATGAAAGCTGAGAACCTTCCAGTTTTTGAGGAAAATATTTTCAAATTTGACACTATATGTTTCTATTGAGAACTGGCTACCCCTGGGGCGGGGCCAATTTTGACCCCGGGGGCATAATTTATATAACTCTTGTAGAGGACCTGAACATGATGTTATGTGTCAAATATGAAAGCTAAGAACCTTCCAGTTTCTGAGGAGAAGATTTTCAAAGTTGTCACTATATGTTTCTATTGAGACATGGCTACCCCTGGGGCGGGGCCAATTTTGACCCCTGGGGCATAATTTATAAAAAATTTGTAGAGGACCTGAATATGATCCTATGTGCCAAATATGAAAGCTAAGAACCCTGTAGATTTAGAGGAGAAGATTTTCAAAGTTTTCACTATATGTTTCTATTGAAAACTGGCCACCCCTTGGGCGGGGTCAATTTTGACCCCTGGGGCATAATATATATAACTTTTGTAGAGGACCTGAACATGATGCTATGTGCCAAATATGAAAGCTGAGAACCTTCCAGTTTCAGAGGAGAAGATTTTCAAAGTTTTACTATATGTTTCTAGAGAAAACTGACCACCCCTGGGGCAGGGCCAATTTTGACCCCAGGGGCATAATTTATATAACTTTTGTAGAGGACCTGAACATGATGCTATGTGCCAAATATGAAAGCTGAGAACCCTGTAGATTCAGAGGAGAAGATTTTCAAAGTTGTCACTATATATGTTTCTAATGAAATCTGGCTACCCCTGGGGCGGGGCCAATTTTGACCCCAGGGGCATAATTTATATAACTTTTGTAGAGGACCTGAACATGATGCTATGTGCCAAATATGAAAGCTGAGAACCCTGTAGATTCAGAGGAGAAGATTTTCAAAGTTGTCACTATATGTTTCTATTCAAAACTGGCTACCACTGGGGCGGGGCCAATTTTGACCCCAGGGGCATAATTTATATAACTTTTGTAGAGGACCTGAACATGATGATATGTGCCAAATATGAAAGCTGAGAACCCTGTAGATTCAGAGGAGAAGATTTTCAAAGTTTTACTATATATTTCAATAGAAAACAAGGCACCCCTGGGGCGGGGCCAATTTTGACCCCAGGGGCAAAATTTATATAACTTTTGTAGAGGACCTAAAGATGATGCTATGTACCAAAGATGAAAGCTGAGAACCCTGTAGATTCAGAGGAGAAGATTTTTAAAGGTTCAAATTGTTGACGCCCGACGACGCACGACGCACACCGCACGACGCACGACGGACGACGACGGACATCAAGTGATCACAAAAGCTCACCCTGAGCACAAAAGTGCTCTGGTGAGCTAAAAAGGCATATCAAATAAGTCTAGCATTGGTACAGATAAGCGTAGGCAAATAGTGCAGACTCAAGATCAAATTGCTCCTAAAGGAGCCATTTGATCAGGGTTTTACACTACTTGCTACTATGTCAACCAAATTTACACTACTTGCTATTATATCAACCAAATTTACACTACTTGCTACTATATCAACCAAATTCACACTACTTTCTATTATGTCAACCAATTTTACACTACTTGTTACTATATCAACCAAATTTACACTACTTGCTACTATATCAACCAAATTTACACTACTTTCTATTATGTCAACCAAATTTACACTACTTGCTACTTTATCAACCAAATTTACACTACTTTCTATTATGTCAACCAAATTTACACTACTTGCTACTATATCAACCAAATTTTCACTACTTGCTACTATATCAACCAAATTTACACTACTAGCTACTATATCAACCAACTTTACACTACTTGCTACTATATCAACCAAATTTACACTACTTTCTATTATGTCAACCAAATTTACACTACTTGCTACTATATCAACCAAATTTACACGACTTTCTATTATGTCAACCAAATTTACACTACTTGCTACTATATCAACCAAATTTACACTACTTTCTATTATGTCAACCAAATTTACACTACTTGCTTCTATGCCAACCAAGCTTAAAGTCATCAGAATGGTTGCTTACTGATACAGTAAAACCTCTCTTACCCAGACGTTAAATTTAGTATAAATATTGGTCTTGTCATCCGACAGCTTAATGCAGGGTCAAAGTCATGACAATAATTGTGACCACTAGAGTGTTCACAAGCAAATTGTTGACGACTGACGCCGGACATTCAAGTCTCCCCAAAGCTCACCCTGAGCTTTGCTCAGGTCAGCTAAAAATGTATGTAGTTAATTTTCATCATGTCATTATGTCTTACATGAATATTCATAAAGTAATGGGTTTAATACAATAATCAATAATCATGACTTACGAAAGCTGTCCATCTAGACTGTTGAAGTCAGCCTTAGGAAACAAGACACCAGGGTTAGAATTTATAACACACGACTCCCGGACATCAAGATAGGCCACTTGCTTCCACCAGTCTGACAGCTGAAACAGAACAATAAGTGAAGAAGATTTCAACTGACCAATACATGAATAAACATGCGGGGGCTTCATTCTTTGAATGCTAATTTTTAATCCCTTACTTCATGAATATTCATGTAAGAAATAATAACACCATAAATATTATTTTGATGATTTTAACCCTTTCGCTGCCAAACTCTGTCGTCTGCTAACTTTGTCGTCTGCTTCAAGTTTTCATTTACTTGATTTTCTTCATTTTTGTTTCAAAAACATAGTAACAGTAACAAACAGTTTGGATCCTGATGAGACGCCTAGTTACTCAGCGTCCCATCTGGATCCAAACTGTTTGCATGGGTAATTACAGATCCGGCATTAACAGCGAAAGGGTTAAAATGGCATATGAATTTATGGCCATAGCCATGAACCTGTTAAAATTTATAAGACAAAAGAGTAGACCCTAATCTGTAATCAGATGGCTCCTACACAAACTGTCTGATCTAGGTCTACCCCATTTGTAAGTGCATCAAAAGGCACTTCTATCGGGTAAAGGATTAACCCTTTACTCCATAAATACACCTCTCTATCCTTTTACAAACAGATAGACCTAGATAAGTTCCTGTAGCAGTCGTCTGATCAGGGTCTGCTCTGTTTGCTCATGAACTACTATAGATAAGGTTCTACAGGTGGGCCGACACTTCCCATGCCTTTGTGTCATTATGAAAACTATTAAGCAAATCAATAATCATGATCTGGTACTACCAGTGCAGTTTGCAAATGGTGCATTAACCCTTCTCTTGCTGAATTTTAAAAAACAGTTCTTCTTCTTTACCCATACCCTGTTGTATAATTACACATATCCTCACTGTGTACAAGTATTTCGCTGTGCAATCACGGCTGTGGAGTGCACTGGTTGCACAAACAACTTGTAAATAGCGCAGACCCTGATGAGACAGCTCCATCACTATTTACAGGTAGGTATATTGACGTGAATAGCAAGCGAAGGGTTAAAGTTTTACAGGTCCTTCGATGGCTTCCTGTATCACATTTCTCCTGCATCTACTATTTCTCTGCGGTGTTATGTGAGCCCGGATGACATCAGCCCACATTAAAAACCAAGTGAGCCCGGATGACATCTGCCCACATTAAAAACCAGTGTCCCTTAACCCATTCCCTCATATAAATGTTTTTTTCATACATTTGCAAACAGAGTAGACCCAGATCAGATGGCTCCTGTAGGCGCCATCTGATCAGGGTCTGCTCTGTTTGCTTATGAAATTAAAAAAGATCTGACTATACAGTTTCTTCCAACACCAAAACATCATGTGAACATATGCCATTTAGAAGTTCATGACTTCATTATTACTTACATGAATATGCAACGGGGAAAGGGTTGTCTATTGACTAGTAATGGGATAGGGGCCACAAACATAAATTTTTCCAAAATATTTGGACCTAGGCACTATAATACAGACAATCAGATGCCTTCTAATTTCCAGTTGATTATTCATAAAAGAAATTATGACATCATGAATATTTATTAGCAGAATTTATATAAAGGCATATGAACAAATGAAGCTTTGGTATTGGTAGAATCTGTAGAGACAGATCTATTATAATTTCATAAGCAAACAGAGCAGACACTGATCAGATGGCTCCGGTAGATCTGTGTATACTCTGGTTGTCAAGGCATGAAACAGCGTTTCTATGAGGGAAAGGACAAAATAAGTTTTTAATATTCATGAAAGAAATAATTACATTATGAATTTGAATTAGTTGATTTTTATATTGGACTATAAACCCAGAAATATTTAACCATGGCAAAACTTATAGAATCACATCTACATGTATATTATTCCATAAGCAAACAGAAGTGACTCTGATTTAGTGAGCCTACAGTAGCCATCTGATCTGGTTTTACTCTGTTTTCAAAGGTGTTGAATGGCTTAACTATTAAGAATGATTAATGTCCATATAGTATGAAAGATAGAACTTGCAACAGAATATTGAATGACATACTACTTCAGGTTATGAGAGTATGACTGAGAATACCTTTATTTTACCTTTACACTAAGCAATCTAATGTAACGTTCGTAGAACGTTGATTATGCAAATGAGGCTGACCAGATCATTGTATCTTGGGAAGTGGAGGTATATATATAGCGCAACAAACATCTCTTGATGTGAGCTTAAGCTTTGCATCGACAGGGTTTGTTGTTGCTGGGTCTCTCGGTTTGCACGTTACAAATGGTGGCAGCGGTGGGATAAAGACAACTGCCAGACCGGAGTTGCCTTACCCACGGGTCTCCCAGGGTCCAAGTCTCGGGACGAGACTTCTCGGAGGGGAGAGTAATGTAACGTTCGTAGAACGTTGATTATGCAAATGAGGCTGACCAGATCATTGTATCTTGGGAAGTGGAGGTATATATATAGCGCAACAAACATCTCTTGATGTGAGCTTAAGCTTTGCATCGACAGGGTTTGTTGTTGCTGGGTCTCTCGGTTTGCACGTTACACTCTCTTACCCAGTTCACTTTCGTTTTAGCTCTCTCCTCCAGCTTTGCCTGCAGAACTGGTCCCACTCCTTTCTGGAACTTTGCCACAATCTAGGAAGAAATGTTTTGAGAAATATTGATCTCAGTAATACAAATTAATGCTTTTCCTCATAGTAACACCTTTCAACGATTTTGCAAACAGAGCAGACCCAGATCAGAGAGCTCCTTTAGGAGCTGTCTGATCCGGGTCTGCTCTGTTTGTTTATAAAATAACATACAGTAAAACCTCTCTATAATGACCACTAAATTATATAAAATATTTTCTGTTAAAGGCAGGTGGCTGCTTAAAGCAAGGTGAAAGTACAACAGAACACTCCTATAGGAGTGTTCTGTTGTACTTTCACCTTGCTTTAAGCAACCACCTGCCCAAATTACCAATTATTTAACACAATTTAGTGGTTGTTATAGAGAGGTTTTTCTGTGGTTCTATTACAGCTTCTGTCATGGATAAAACTTCCAAATACAGCTAATCAATCTGACATAAATATTCATTAAGTATAGGGTTAATTCTTTGCACACTCAGAAACTGTTGACTGAAAAATGTGTTGTTTGTTACATTACTAATGTGTTTCTTCTCATCAATAATACAGTCATCGCTTTAACGGTTTAACCCTTTACTCATCTGGTTCCAAGCTGGTTCTCACAAATTCCCTGTTAGTGTGCTATGGAACTATGGGCCCAATATTTTATAGACTTTGAAGTGACTATAAAGGATCTTAACCCATAACCTGCTGAAAAAATATGAACTGTTCATATTTGTGTGGCAGCCGTAAAAAGTCGCCCCATACTTCATTCTCAGTGTTGTTATATCTTCTGGTCCTTCAGGATCATTAGTTTAGATGTTGTTTTTTTGAAAATTGAATACTGCTTAAGCTGGAGCTAGGGGGCGTGAGTAGTGTTGCACTTTTAATTACTACTCATGAACAGACTCAATAAAACCGAGTCTGCAATTTTCTCTTTCTACATTTCTACTTTTGCTTTCGAAGGATCACCCATTTTCAGAATTAGAGTGAGGCACAGTGAAATCTCCATAACTTGAGTTCTCAAACAAGTTTATTACTAGTCTTTAACCCATTACATCATTGGCTATATTTAGACCCATTACCTCATAGTCTATTTTTAGACACAACCTCTTTGAATAAATCTACTGAAAAGGAGCATTTACCAGAAAAAAGGAAAATTGTAGAATTGTGGAATTTTGAAACCACTGTAATAAACAGGTGGCAGTTTAACCCTTTCCCTCATATAAACGTGTTTTCATGCATTTGCAAACAGAGTAGACCCAGATCAGACGGCTCCTATAGGAGCCGTCTGATCAGGGTCTACTCTGTTTGCAAATGCAAAAATGTAATAGAATTTGATAGATCTGTTTCTTTACTTTCTAAAATGTCTACAATGCTCAGCCTTCCATATCTCTTTATAACTATTTTGTTAATGAATATTCAGTAGGTACTCAAAATTGGCCTAAATATAGAACAGGGAAAGGGTTAATGCAGAGTGAAAGTCATGCAGACTGCTCCTCTAGGACCTTTCTGCATAACTCACCCTGCATTAGGCAGCTAACTGCCTAAAAGTTCTGAATTATTCTTTGCTAATGAGGTTTAACCCTTTACTCCATAAATATGCTTTTCTACACCTTTACAAACAGAGTAGAAACAGATTAGACAGCCCCTATAGGAACTGTCTGATCAGAGTCTGCTCTGTTTGCTCATGATATAATGTAGATGACAATTTCTGCAATGGGCAAAATTTCCTGTGTCCACGTGCTATTATAACATATCAATCTAATTAATATTCATGATGTCATTATTTCTTACATGGATATTCATGGAGTAAAGGGTTAATTGTATGTTGTATTTTTCACTTACCTCCAATTTGTTAAAGCATTTAAGAAGCAAGTGTCTGGATGACAAATAGCTTGGATCCTGATGAGACGCCAAGTTATTCAGCATCTGATCTGGATCCAAGCTAACTGCAAATGTTATCCAAGTCAGAATGAGGGTCAACCATTCTCACCTTCTCTGTGTTGGTGTATTCCTCCTCTGTCAATAGGGGTTGCAGCGTTTTCAGATATCTCTCCAGGGTCTGGTCTAGGGGAGCCACCGGAAACTTAGGAAGAGCTGCCTGTATAGACATCATACGGCCCTTGGCCTTCGCTGTAGGAAAAGGGGGCATCTTGGGGCATGTGAGGGTGTACGCTTGCTGAATCTGAATCAATAAGACTACAGAGTATAAACTTTAACCCTTTCCTCCATAAATACGCCTTTCTACGCCTCTGTAAAAGTCACTTAATGAAACCAGTGATAAATAGAGCATTTGCTCCTATAGGAGCAAATGCTCTATTTATCACAATGGTTTCAAACTACAAAATTCTAAATTTTCCTTTTCTCTAGTTAAAACTCCTTTTGGGTAGATTCATTCAAAGAGGCTGGGTCTAAAAATAGCCTATGGAGAATAGGGTTAAAGTAAAACCCTTCTAAATCTAACAAAACAAGAGTGCAAAAATGTCACAAAATATGCCCGTCAAATGTCTGGAAGTTGAAAGGTCATTAATCCATATCAGGTGGGACAACTTACAATGTTGAAAGAACCAAATTTGAAAAAGATAGGATTACAATTATTTGAGTTAGAGAGTTCACAGAAATTTCTTTTAAAGTAAGGGAAGATAATTCTGGAGTGTCTTGGGCAATCTTGCTGGTTATCAAACTTGACTGAGACATTATGATAATATTCATGCTGATCAAATTTGGAAAGAATTGGATTACATTTGATTGAGTTAGAGAGCGGACAAGCAAAAGTTCATTGAAATTCATAAAGTAAGGGGAGATAATTCTGAAGCGTCTGCAGCAATCTTGCTGGTTACTGAAGGAGACATTATGGTAAAATACATGCTGACCAAATTTGAAAAGGATTGGATTGAGTTAGAGAGCAGACAAGCAAAAGTTCATGGAAATTCATAAAGGGGAGATAATTCTGGAGTATCTGGGGAAATCTTGCTGGTTAATGAACTTGAGTGAGACATAGCCTAGGGGTCATAATTTGAACAAACTTTGTAGAGGACTATCAAATAATCACATATACCAAATATCAAAGGTCTAAGCCTTACAGTTTTAGAGAAGAAGATTTTAAAGATTTTCTTATGAAAAACTGATAAGCCCCGGGGCAGAGCCATTTTTTGTCTGGGGGTCATATTTTAAACAATCTTTCAGTTTGTAGATGACCATTAGATCATGCCACATACCAACTATCAAAGCTCTAGGCCTTACAGTTTCTGGAGAAGATTTTTAAAGATTTTCCTATGGAAAAACTGATAAGCCCCGGGGTGAGGCCATTTTTGGTCCGGAGGTCATAATGTGGACAATATTTCGTTGTGCCTAGCCACTGATGCTTCTGACAAAATTTGGTTAAAATTGGATCAGCGGTTTCAGAGGAGATGTCTAACTCTACAGTTTCTACTATTACCAAAAATACATGTGTACATTATGCCATTATAAAAATTCAGCTAATAAATATTCATGATGTCATTTATTCTTACATGAGAGTGTAACAGGAGCAAGGTTAATTTGAGACACAATGTGTACATCACAATGCTTCATTGCTTTTCTTGTGTATCCTGTACACATTCAATAACATTTGAATTGATATTTTTATACCCTAGACTATCATGGTTGTATACAATGCAAGCTATCAACACTGTAAAATGTCACATAATGACTGTTAACAAAATATATGTGTTTGTATTATCTGCCCCAGATTGTTTAATCCTTTCAACGCTAAATTTTCCGAGTGGAATAGCCCATCAGTGTTTAACCATGGGTCCATTCAGTATGAATACTAATTAGAATATAATTTTTTAATATCAGGCTTAGCTTAGCCTTATTAGAGGAATAACATTTCCATTTAGAGAAGATAGGTGAGTATAACTATATCTACAGTAAAACAGAATTTTTAGAGACAGTCTGTTATATATCTAATCAAACCCAAAATGAATTTGATAAAACTCAGAAGTCCATTATAAAATTCTGAATTTATTTATATTTTTCATTTTAGATCACATTCAGTTATTATCAAATACAATATTTGATCTACAGGCTACAAGTGCCCCACTTGTAGTCATTACTTTTGTGCCCGGATTGTACTGATTAGCCACCTCCGGACGCATAAAACCAAATCAACTGCATAGACGGAAGTCATGGTCCTCATCGTGCAAGGGTGGACAAACAACTATTTTCTTCTCTAAGTGATATTTGAACAAACATTTTGCCTTTTTGTTGAAATAAACATTACTTTATGAAAAGTATGAAAAGTTATGCTCTGCATGGTGCAACTTTTTAAATAACAGTTATAAATATACTGTTACTGTAATGTATAATCATATCTATATTATATCATAACCAAACAGAGCAGACCCTGATCATACGGCTCTTGCAGGTGCCCTATCTGATCTTGGTTTACTCTGTTTGTGTATTTTCAGATGAAGAAAAGAGTTAATCCATCATCATCCACACGGCTTTTTTCACTATTTTTGGACAGCGGCCCATGTCCCTGGAATTGGAGTTTTTTCGCAAAAAAATGTAAAAATTGGGAATTTTACATGGTTTCATTATTACAGGTTGACATTGATAAATAGTATTAGTGCATGAACATTCTAATTGATAAAAAAGTATGAACAATTCGTTCCACAAACAATTGTACTTAATAAATCAAGGCTTATTCTTTACTAACTTAAAATTGGGAATTTTCCTCCAAAAATTAGGAAAAAACATACTCTTGCCAATTGGGAATAGTATATAACGCAAATTCCTATGGATTCGTGGTACCCTATCGATTCGTGCATTGTGTAATGACGTAGTTTTCTCAACACAGAGTTTATTTCCGTGACCTAGTTTTTGTCAATAACCTCTATGAAAAAGGCTTGTTAATATATGGACCTTTCTGCAGACCCCTTCATGGACCTTTATGGGGCCATCTATCAAAACATTAAATTGGATGCTATTTGTCCACTATTTTGGAAAATGCCATTACGTCAGCAATGGTCATATTTTTGTTTTCTTCAATTGCGCTGTATCATCAATTTCAAAACAATCATTGTTACGATTTTTTATCGGACGAATTTAGTCCCGCAACATGAATTTTCTTGCCCGGAAATGCTGTTTTGATACTGACCAATTTGAGCGCACAAATCAGTAGGAAATAGGTCAAAAATTCTTAGCAGCCGACTCGATCTATTTAGCAAGTAAAATTTACACTTTTGAGGATTTTCTTCTGAAAATTTATTATTTCAAGATGAATAAATGTTTTAAAATATTACTATACAACTAAAAAATACTAAGACTGCACAACTGTCATACACATAATATAATTTGAACTTTAAGGAACACGAATCGCCAGGAGTAGAGCATATACATGTAGCCCAATTACGGCCCTGACCCATACCATTTATATCTTCTCAATTTACCTTAGTCTTCTGTATACTTTTCCTTTATTCTAAGTCTTGAACCCTGTCAAAGTAGTGTCAAGTCTGACAGAAAAAATATTATACTTTCTCACTTTACATCCGAACATGAATGACACGAACGCTTAAAAACACTTTAGAAATTAAACTTTAATTTAGAGCACAGTAACATGCAATTTTAAAAGGACTTAAAATGGATTCTCCTTGCATGTTAATATAGTAACAATCGCTTATGTCAGTATACGTACTTCTGCTTTAAGTATGTCTTGTATCACAGTTGAATTAACATTAGTTCACTACACTGTGGGGTACAATGTCCTAGTAGGCTACAGATGGTAAACACAAAGTTTAACTCAGGTCACATATTAGAACGTCCTCATTTTTGTGCAGAAATGAGCTTGCTAGAAATATTGTCAACTTACAAGACGTCTGGGCACTATTCTGTTCATTCTGCCAGATTGTTCACACCAGTGTGACCACGCAACTACCGTCCGATAGCTGTTATCTTCGTGCGAACGTTTGACTTTTCACGATACTAATGTCTGCATCTTACTAGAATATCTCAACAGGGACTATTTCAAAACATGTTGCAATGAAATTACAGAATATGTATATCTTTATTCATTTTCAGATATTTATCATACTGATTGCCACAAATAACAATTTTACAAAATTGTATAAAGATTCATAAAAGTTGTTGTTTTTTAAATAAGTGTTCGTGTTTTTGTAAGCTTGTAACTGATGACTGCTTTGACATGGGCCCTAAGGTTTTCCCCAATAGTCTGGTATTCGAAATAAGAGACTGTACATTTGTTTCATAATGAAAAGCGTGGTACCATACATGACTTTCCGGAAGTGAATTTGAGTCTGTGTCAGTTTGACGGACATATTTTTATCCCAGTATTACACTTGCAAGCAATCAAGCGTCGGGTTTATTTGAACTGATCAAAATTAATCATGGCCGACACCGGTGCAGATCAGGGTGAATAACATTGATTAAAACGAATCCTTTCCTCACAAAATAAGTTCATGACGATTTTGTGACATTAAATTGATATTCATTATACAACTGATTTCCTATGATGAATGTCACGAATGTCACTCCTATCAGATGTCATATTTTCACTTGTTTTCGACTAAGTACAAGGTTCACCATGTTCTAGATATGGCCAAAACATTTGAATAAATATTTTTGTACAGAAAATGTATCTAGTCCAAAAAAGAAAAGAAAGAAAAGATCATCGCAAATTTGATCATATTGAGAGTTGTCAGTATTTATAAAGTACTTAAGTTTTTTTTAATATTGATGCATTTATACAATACAATACAAACTTTATTTAAAGTCGGTGCATATATAACAATTTAACGTTAGCTATGTATAGCTATTTACCGACATTTATGAATTATTTCTAGCATGAATATAATGGAGTTCCTAAGCCCTGCCTAAGTCAACCTATCTATTTTTATTGAGATCAGAGACATTATCACATATACATACATGTATGTATATAAATGTTGAGATCAACATTAGAATTGATTCTAAGGGGGTAAAAGTTCGGTTACTGGCCTCTACCAGGATTCGAACCCTGGGCCTCTGAACCACAGGGGTCTGGACCGCTTCATTGGGGTCTATATGTACTATATAATAACAAGGGTTCCAACTAGCAGAACAGATATCCTTGTACCACAAGTACAAATATGAATGTAACTCTTGCAATTTCAGTGATAATTTTATAATTCTTTCGGCTATTGAAAGCCAATATATTTTACTATCAAATAAATATAATCTTCTCATGGTAACTTACGCGCAATGATCAATCCAACAATGATATTCTCAAAATTTCACGTGTTTTCTGGGTCATTGACAAACGTTCGTTCACCCCGGTTTCACTATATCACAGCCATAACCTGGCGATTTTCAGTTCAAACGATGGCGTGGTTCAATAAAACAACCCAATTATATCACCAATCTCCATTTGTTTTTGTTTTGTCCTCAGAAGCCATCTAATGAATCCTGTTTGGTTGGATTTTCTTCCAAAATACGACATAATTCTTAAATAAAGACATGCAGTAGTACCCAAATATATATTAAATGTATGTACAGCAAACTTCCGAAGTCAGTTATATTTTGGTTGCTTTTAATCCACTTAAACCATTTCCGTAGCACTAACAGTAACCACTATATTGCAATCGTGTGTATAGACTCATAACGTGTGACAAAAACGGTGTGGATTTATAAGCGTATCTGAAGTCAGTTGTTTGAATTATGTAATTACCACAATAGCAGATTTACATTGAAAATAATTAGGTCCAATAATGAATATGACCAGATTGTAAATTAGAAAATTAACGATTTCCACCCCGTATTTGACATATTGCAATGAGAATGTAAGACGGCAACCATCACAAAAATAGCATGATGTCTTACAGCTCATTGATGAGACTAGGCTGTCACCCATCCGACAAGTAGCCGCACAGACTGTTGCTTAACTTTGCAACATTTCCAAGCACTAAAACCATGTCGCCAAAGAGCTTGCTCCCTGGCAAAGGGGAGTTTATAGTGCTTATATATACCTAACATCATTGCTGTTACATTACTTTCCCCTCTGAGAAATCTCGACCTGAGATTTGGCCAGGGAAATAATCGTGGGTAAGGCAATTCCAATCCTGCAATTATCTTCACCCCACTGCTACCACTAATTGTAACGTGCACCGTCATCAATACCTGGTGGTCACCCATCCAGCAAGTAGCTGCACAATCTGTTGCTTAACTTTGCTCTATTTCCAAGCACAGCACCGAGTCGCCAAAGAGCTAGCTCCCCGGAAAGGAGAGTTTTTTGTGCTTATATAACATCATTGCTGTTACACATACATCCCAACATACAAACCGAATTATCCTCGTCACCAATAAAGTAGCCCAGTGTTTGCTCTGGAAACCTACACTAAACCTACTGACTAACTAATGAGAGAGTAATAGATTAACTCACATTTTGCAAGGACAGGTCTCTCCTGTCCAGTCCATATTGAACTGCCCGAGTCACGTCCAATACTCGCAAGCTTTGAATCAGCTGACTCGGATGTAAGCAACATACCTCACATGCGCATCACAACAGAATATAGCTCAGTCATCTGGGACTGAAAGAAACTGGGACTGAAAAACTGGTGATGGTTCAACACCAATTTAATATCTGTCTATACTAGAGCTAGGATGCATTATAACCTGACAAGTATTTCTTCACATACTTGTAGCGTGCTGTCACCAGCCTTTCCTTCTTCTGCTTCTGTCTGCCTTCTGCCTGATATTGGCCACCATCAACAAATTGATTATTATGCCAGGTGTTTATAGGTGTGCAGCAAGCTGTAAATTGGTCCAAAAAGAAAATGATATATGTGCAATAAAAAAGACAGTATTTATACTGCTAAAAACGTTCGTTTCATGTCTAATCAAAACTGGATCTTTGACACCTTAGCTTTGAAAGTGTCAGGTATTTTGACTGATACTATATGTCTGGCGGTAGGGCATTGATGATTCCATTCCCTGATGGTGTGTGGGAAGAAAGTTTATGTCACTGGACAGATATGGTGATAGATGTTATGTCCATAGCCTTGTCATTGAACTAGATGAATTCACTTGTTAGCTAAAGCTTGCAATAAGCTAGACTGTCTTCCATTTCTCACAGGTATTCTCAATCAAACAGCCTTTTCTCAGCCACTATATTCCTTTGGAACAAAATTCCTTCAGACATTTGTGCTTCTGGTGTTGCTATGCACTTCTATGTGTCATTTCTAAATTTCCTGTCTTACTTCTATTCTATTCAATTAGTTATGTACACATACCTATTTTCCCTTTGGTATACAATCTAGCTTGAATTCAAAGGCAACCCTTTGGGCCCATGAACTTTCTTATCCATGTTAGGTAATAAAGGTAAAGCAGGTAAAAACATTACTTTAGTTTTTGTCTACAGTGCTTTATAAATAGTGAATGTTTTACGACTTTTTGTGCGTTTCATTACAGTTTGTCTACAGGTAGCTGTGATGTTTCGGGTTTGGTGGTGTTTGGGTGACATGCCCTTTTGTGTCTGGCACTCCTTGTATGACTATTTGTCTTACATTTTTAGCTCACCTGAGTATGCCGCCAGGGGTGTGGCTAGATTTCCTTATATAACTATATAGAAAGTCTTTAAAAATCTTCTTCTCCAAAAATGATGGTCCAATTTGAATGGCATTTGGTAGGAATAGTAGCCTAGTGACCCTTTATCAAAATTGTTATCATGTTGATATCTAAAAAAACATGGCCGTAAGGGGCGGGGATAATTTCCTTATATAACTATAATTATAGAAACCTTTAAAATTCTTCATCTCCAAAACCTGTGGTCCAATTTGAATGATATTTGGTAGGAATAGTTGCCTCAGGTGACCCGTTATCAAAATTGTTAAAATCGTGTTGATATCTCAAAAACATGGCCGCCAGGGGCATGGCTAGATTTCTTTACATGTATATGAATATATAGAAAAACTAAAAATCTTCTCCTCCAAAACCATTGGTCCAATTTGAAAGGTATGTATTAGGAATAGTTGCCTGGTGACCCTTTATCAAAATTGTTAATATCATGTAGATACATGTATCTAAAAAAGCATGGCTGCCAGGGGCGGGACTAGATTTCCTTATACATGTATAACTATACAGAAACCTTTAAAAATCTTCACCTCCAAAACTGGTGGACCAATTTGAATGGTATTTGGTAGTCCTCTGATAACCAGATTGAGAATTAATTTTGATTACCATCATTTTGAACAGATTGTATATAATCTTCAGTTGAAAAAATTAAAACTACTATGGCCCTCTTATCTTCAATTTCCAGAGATGATTGTGACTATAAGTTCATTTCTATTAATCATCATCATCATCATCATCATCATCATCATCATCATCATCGGTGTTCTGTTTAACGTGCAGGTGCAGGAGCATCATCCACATCAGTAGGCCCCTTTCCAGGTAACTGGCTGGCTGCACGCATGGCAGATCTCAAACTAGATCTCCACTAAATTCTATCTTGAGGGTAAACCTCGGCCGGTTTCCATTTTCTGCAATCTTTATCTGTCAGTGCCTTCCATGTCATCTTGGGGCCACCCAGGTCCATGTGTGCCTTCAACCAGTATGTTAAAAAGCTGTCTTGGCAGCACCGCTAGTGCGCTTGACGTGTCCGAACCAGCGAAGTCTTTTCTCTCTGAGAATGAGATCCAGGCCCACTTTCACAAACCTTCTCAAGTGAGCCAGTCACATGGAAATGCCTGTCAGAACAAAATTCTTCGTGACAATTCTCTATCACAAATATTTCTAAGCATATATGTAAGACTCAAATCGTGGGTCGGTCCCAGATCGAGGGCCGATTAGAAAATCGTGGGCCGGTCCAAAATCGTGGCATGTTTTCTGAAATCGTGAAAGGTGCTTTAGCTCCCACATAGGATTTTTAACCTTCAATCATGCACCTTTTGTTATAAAATCCATCTTTTTCCGGAACCAATTGGGGTTCGGATCTTTGACGCCTTTACTTTGCCGTGGGCATTTAGATGTATATCTAAAATTTTAAAAATATAGATCTATATAGACTGTAAGACTCAAATCGTGGGTCGGTCCCAGATCGAGGGCCGATTAGAAAATCGTGGGCCGGTCCAAAATCGTGGCATGTTTTCTGAAATTGTGAAAGGTGCTTTAGCTCCCACATAGGATTTTTAACCTTTAATCATGCAACTTCTGTTATAAAATCCATCTCTTTCCAACTGCACAGATATATGTAAGACTCAAATCGTGGGTCGGTCCCAGATCGAGGGCCGATTAGAAAATCGTGGGCCGGTCCAAAATCGTGGCATGTTTTCTGAAATCGTGAAAGGTGCTTTAGCTCCCACATAGGATTTTTAACCTTCAATCATGCAACTTCTGTTATAAAATCCATCTGTTTCCAGAACCAATTGGGGTTCGGATCTTTTGACATCGGTTGTCTCCGGTTCTGAACTAGATCTAGTATGACGTCATTTACGCACAACGTCGTCCGTTTTGACGTCGTATCATTTCGCGCCACCATTATTTGGACATTTTATTTTCTTTAACTCTTTAGATATATTTGCAGTTTTAATGAGCATGGAATGCCTTTACTTTGCCGTGGGCATTTAGATGTATATCAAATTTGTTTCTGTGTAATTTGTCAGGTAGGATGTGTTTTTGTGAGTTATAAATCGGCCCACGATTTGGGAGCAAACGGCCCACGATTTTCGAATCGGCCCTCGATCTGCGACCGGCCCTCGATTTGAGTCTTACATATATATATCCATGCCAACATATTTTAACAGATAAGATGCACATGAAAACCACATATTGCTAGAAGTTATATTCTTGCAACATTATTTTTCTTAGATGTATTTTCTAACCTATGTAACTATTTTAATTCTTCTCTTGCTGAATTTTAAAATACATTTCTCCTTCTTTACCCATGCTCTGTTGTATAATTACATATATATTCACTGTGTACAAGTATTGCGCTGTGCCATCACTGCTGTGGAGTGCACTGGTTGCACAATCAACTTGTAAATAGTGCAGACCCTGATGAGACAGCTCCTGCAGGAGCTGTCTCATCTGGGTCTTTACTATTTACAGGTAGGTATATTGACGCGAATAGCAAGTGAAGGGTTAAGATGTTATATACATCTAGGAAATCTACCAGATTCTGACAAAACAGCAATATTTGAACTTTTCTTAGTCACACCAAGAATGTATTTTGATTTGAGATTTATCACATATACATGTAGTATTTCTATACACACTGTCTATTGGATCTATTTTCTTTAGTATCTCAGATGTGTTAAACACACCTCATATCTCAGATGTGTTAAACACGTACACCCCATATCTCAGATGTGTTAAACACACCCCATATCTCAGATGTGTTAAACACACCCCGTATCTCAGATCCATATAATATGGCCAACATGGATTTACTACAGTACATGCTGATGCAGCAAAACTGGATGCGTTTAGATATGAAAAGGATGCTAAGAAATGCAAAGAACAAACAATACTGAAGAGCCAATGGTGTTTATTTCGCCATTTGGTTAAAAAGGGGGTCAATTGTGCAATGGCGCAGTCTAGATTAAAGGCTGATTTTGACAAACTCAGATAAATAGTGTAGACCCAGATACTGAAGGAGCCATATTCTCAGTGTCTAAACTTTTGCCACCATGTTTATTATATTCAAACATATCAGAATTATTCCAAAATGAATTAATCAGCTTTACAAAAATCATAGAGAGGAGAGATTGGGTGTCTGGTAAGTAGGATATACATGTACAAAGCTGGTGGCAAATGCAGCAGGTATATAATTTCAGCAGACTTGCCAGCTTGCTTTTCACTTTTGAATGCTTTATATGGAAGCTTTATATAATGCATTAGCCAGTGCTGTAGATAATAGGTTCATTTAGGAAATCAAAGTAAAATACATTTCATATTTCTCCGCCAAACCCTATCTGACAAATTGGTGATTTTGTTTTGATAGATCAGTATGTATGTTTTCTCTAGCCCTTATTAGTGACACTTCATACAATCTAATTGTTGTAAATTATGTTAATCACAGTCCCAAATAAAATATTTAAATCAAAACAGTTTCAAGAATAGTTCCAGCATTTCTTCTCCAAAGCCTATATGTTTTGACCACTCTTTAGAATTGACTCAAGAATAGCTCCAGCATTTCTTCTCCAAAGCCTATATGTTTGACCACTCTTTAGAATTGACTCAAGAATAGCTCCAGCATTTCTTCTCCAAAGCCTATATGTTTGACCACTCTTTAGAATTGACTCAAGAATAGCTCCAGCATTTCTTCTCCAAAGCCTATATGTTTGACCACTCTTTAGAATTGACTCAAGAATAGCTCCAGCATTTCTTCTCCAAAGCCTATATGTTTGGCCTAGAATTGACTCTTCGAGATAATTCTCAAACATAGGAATTGAATGAAAATGGATGCATTTAGTATTTGAATATGCACTTTGATCTATTGCTCTGTTTATTATTTTAAGGGAGTGCTTCAAGTGAAGAGAAGATGCCAGAGTTTGATATGGAGAATCATGAGTTTTGCATTCCAAAGAAAGAAGTTGGACCAGATGGTATTCCGACATGGGAGAATTCTCAGGTAAACCATTAACAGTAATATGTATATAACCCTTTACGTGATAGAGACAATCTTTCATGCTTTAGTAGACATGTTCATAATGTAATAAATTACATCCAATTTTCCAAAAGTCATTATTTTGACACCTTTGCAAGCAGAAGAGACCCATATCAGATGTCTCCTGTAGGAACCATTTGAAATGGGTGTGCTGTGTTTGCACAGATATAGATGTAATTCTCATTGATATTCTACAGTTTCTGCAATGGCCAAAAATTCCTGTGTTAACCCTTCTCTTGCTATTCACGTCAATATACCTACCTGTAAATAGCGAAGACCCAGATGAGACAGCTCCTGCAGGAGCTGTCTCATCAGGTTCTGCACTATTTACAAGTTGATTGTGCAACCAGTGCACTCTACAGCAGTGGTATCACAGCGATATACTTGTACACAGTGAAGATGTGTGTAATTATACAACAGGGCATGGGTAAAGAAGGAGAAATGTATTTTAGAATTCAGCAAGCGAAGGGTTAATATGCCATTATAAAATTCTTATATTCATACAGTTTGTAACATGAATATTCATTAACGTTTTTTTTTAATAAAGGAATTTTCGGCATAGACGAAAAGTGCAAGATTAGACCTATATAAAGTTTTAACCCTTTCTCCCTGTTCTATGTTTATTCCAATTTCCAATACCTACTGAATATTCATGGACAAAACAGTTATATTGAAATATGTAAGGTGGAAAATTATAACCATTTTAGAAAGTAAAGAAACAGATTTTTCAAATTCCACTAGCAAACAGAGCAGACCCTGATCAGACGGCTCCTCTAGGAGCCGTCTGATCTGGGTCTTCTCTGTTTGCAAATGTGTGAAAACACGTTTATATGAGGGAAAGGGTTAAGCAAACGGAGCAATGCTTGGTCAGACAGCTCCTGTGTAATCTGGATCAGCTCTATTTTCAAAGGTGTTAGAAGGCATTACAATGAGGGAAAGGGTTAAACAGTGAACAAGATCACTTGTTTTAAAAATCTTCTCTGAAACTCTTAAGGCCTAGAGCTAAATTGAGATGATGTGCAGAACACATCTGTCAGTCATGTCGTCTCAAGGTCAATGTCACATTTGAAGGTCAATTGTCTGTCTGTAACAATTTTGTGTCTGCTCCATATCTCCTATACCCCTGGAAGGATTTTCATGAAACTTGCCTCAAATGTTAACCAAGTTGAGCCGATGTGCAGAACACATGATTGTGACAGTCATGTCGGCTCAAGGTCATGGTCACATTTGAAGGTCAAATGCAATGTCTTAATTAAGGCGGGCGGGGGGGGGGGGGGGATTTAGCTGTCCTGTGGACTGTCTTGTTCAAATTATGACCCCTGGACCAAAAATGGTACCGCCCTGGGACTTATCAGTTTTTCATAGGAAAATCTTTAAAAATAATTATTTTCTGAAACTGTAAGGTCTAAAGCTTTGATAATTGGTATGTAGCATAATCTAATGGTCCTCTACAAAGATTGTTCAAATTATGACCCCCTGACCAAAAATTGCCTGCCCGGGGCTTATCAGTTTTTCATAGGAAAACCTTTAAAAATCTACTTCTGAAAATGTAAGGCCTAGACCCTTGATATTTCGTAAGTAGCATCATCTAATGGTTTTCTATCAAGATTGTTCAAATTATGACCACTTGGCCTAGAAATGGCCCTGCCCCAGGGCTTATCAGTTTTTCATAGGAAAATCGTTAAAAAGCTTCTCCTCTGAAACTGTAAGGCCCAGATCTTTAATGTTTGGTAGGTAGCATCATTTGGTGGTCCTCTACCAAGATTGTTCAAATTATGACCCCTGGGGCTTATCAGGTTTTCATAGGTAAATCTTTGAAAATATTCTCCTTTGAAACTAAATGGCTTAGACCTTTACTATTTTGCTTTGCCTTATGATCCTCTACCAGTATTGTTTTAATTATGACTCCCAGGCGAAAAATGTCTCCACCCCAGGGCTTATCATTTTTTCTTATGATAATTTTAAAAATCTTCTGTGAAACTATAATCCCCAGACCTTTGATATTTGGTATTAAGCATCACCTAATGGTCCTCTACCAAGATTGATCAAATTTTAACCTCCGGGCCTAATATTATGGCCCTTGGTTTCACTTTTTGGGCCCAATCTGAAGCTGACTTTCTTTCCCATAGAAGTATAGTGTATGCATATTAGTCTATAGTAACCAGGTGAGCAATTCAGGGCCATCATGGCCCTCTTGTTTAATTGCTTTAACCCCTTTCCTTATAAAGACACCTTTGCAAACAGAGTAAGCCAAGATCAGATTACTCCTGTAGAAACAGTCTAATCAGCTCTGATTGCTTAGGATATAGTATAAGCGCTTTTGAACGTACTTAGGATATAATATACATTGTAAGCGCTTTTGAACGCACTTAGGATATAATATAAGCGCTTTTGAACACACTTTGGATATAATATAAGCGCTTTTGAACGCACATAGGATATAATATAAGCGCTTTTTGAACGCACTTGGGATATAATATAAGCGCTTTTGAACGCACTTAGGATATAATATAAGCGCTTTTGAACGCACATAGGATGTAATATAAGCACTTTTGAACGCACTTAGGATATAATATAAGCGCTTTTGAACGCACTTAGGATATAATATAAGCGCTTTTGAACGCACATAGGATATAATATAAGCGCTTTTGAATGCACATAGGATACAATATAAGTGCTTCTGAACACACATAGGATATAATATAAGTGCTTTTGAACGCACATAGGATATAATATAAGCGCTTTTGAACGCACTTAGGATATAATATAAGCGCTTTTGAATGCACATATCCTGTGTGAAAATAGCGCTATATAAATGTGGTATAATAATAATAATAATATAGATCTGATTTTACATTTTTGTTGTGGTAAAATATTCCTGTGTTTAAGTACCATTATAAATCTTCAGCCAATTAATATTCATGATGTGATTTTTTCCTACATGAATATTCATGTAGTACAGACACTTAACTGATTATCAACTCAAACAGCACAATAATGAATATTTACAGTGTCTTGAAATGATTTGACGGATGATGTAAATCAGATACTCTCATACTATTTTCTTAATTTATACCTCTTTGAATAAGTCAGTTTGATAACTGTAAATTAAATTGAAACAGTATCAAATGGTGAAATATATGATCTTGCAATGATTTGTTACATGTATATAGTTGTTCAATGATTTGTTACATGTATATAGCTGTACAATGATTTGTTACATGTATATAGCTGTACAATGATTTGTTACATGTATATAGTTGTTCAATGATTTGTTACATGTATATAGTTGTTCAATGATTTGTTACATGTATATAGTTGTACAATGATTTGTTACATGTATGTAGTTTTTCAATAATTTGTTACATGTATATAGTTGTACAATGATGTGTTACATTTATGTAGCTGTACAATTTGTTACATGTATATAGTTGTACAATGATGTGTTACACTGATTTGTTACATGTATACAGTTGTACAATGATTTGTTACATGTATATAGTTGTACAATGATGTGTTACATGTATATAGTTGTACTTTTCTTTGCAGGCATACAAAGATCTCATTGGATTTATTTTGGCTATGAATAATGCAGTAAAAGGAGTGAAAATATCTGACAACTACACAATGTCCCCTGTAAGTAATAACACACTATTCATTAAGGTGGCGAGATAGTTTAGCCCCAGATATTTAAAAAAATCATATTTAAAACTACCTAGAGCCATTTTTTCTGAGCCTAGTTGGTTAGTTATATTAATTTATTTGATTATTTATCAGAAACATCGATAATTCTCTCAATACCGACATTTGAAATTGATTTAAATGTGCCAGTTTGATTTTTTTCAAACAGCGATTACAAGGTTATCTTTTGGACTTATTGTAATTGGCCAATATGTGAATCATTAGCATGTCCAGGGAAACTTGTCACAGATTTTTGATAAAACTCTCCGTTTGGGAGTTATGCAATATTTTAGTTTTGAGACCCCTAAAATTCTGCCTCCCGCTACGTTTCTTTTGATTTTAGACGATCGAAGCAAGATAGCAAATATCTGTGACATGGATCCCTGGCTAAGACAATGCACTTTGATATGCCGCAAACCGCGTATAATTCGGACACAAATTATAGAAGTTATGATTGTTTGAAAAAGCCGACTCCTTTAAATTTGCATCTGTCAAAAACATGAAAAGGAATAGAAAGACATCCATTGTGTTGCGTAATCTTATAATTATCTATAGCTCTCAATCAAATTTATATCCAATGGAGAGCTTATAATATGTGTGATATTTTCCACTAAGCTCCTCCCCCTCTCTTCCATCCGATCAATTAAAAAAGCTGATTTAATTGCCGGTTTCCCATAAATCACCCATCAGAAAGCTAATCTAGTCATGTGGCCTACATAGTTTGAGGCTACTGAGAGGGAAATGCGGATAAATAGCCGCCTATTCCTTTATCACGTATGTGCCCTAATTATCAGTTCCCCCCTAGGTGCCCCTGATAAGCCTTCCTTGTAAATGGCTGACTGGCTAAGTCAGAGAAAAGCTCGATGGTAATAAAGTAAAAGGGGTTTATGCGGCTTTTGTGGTATATTTTATGGTGTTTCGTTAATGCAATGGATAAAAGAGACTAGTGTCTATTCATTAATGCAAAAATATAAAAAATGATTTTTTTTGTGTTTCTAACATACTGTGGCACCTTAAATCATGAATCATGACTCGGATGTTAACCCTTTACCTGATAGAGACACCTTTTCACAATCAAAGTAGACCCAGACCAGACAGCCCCTGTTTGCTTATATATATATACACACACATGTAACAGTATATATATATTAAATATGCATGATTTAATCATTTCTTACATAAATATACATCAAGTAAAGGGTTAATTCTTGACACTCGCCACCATATTTGAAAATAAAACCTTGCATCTGATCTGGCTACATTTATTTGACCTTCTGTGTTTGCATGCTCAATACATTACATTCTCCTACAGTTCTACTCATGCAATTATTGTACAGTTCATTTCTAAATTAGATGTACAGCTGTACTTGCAGGCCTTCCAGCGTTCCTACTTTTCCCTACTTTTCCCTACTTTTTTAAACAGCTTCCTACATTTTCCTAAAACACACCTACTATTCCTACTTTTTTGAAAATAAAGTCCGCAAAAAAATTAAAGTATGAACTTTGTACTCGTTATATTTGCAGAAAATGATCAAATGATGCCAAACTAGCTGGTTTCTGTTGTTGAAAGGTGTGGCAAATATGTTCTTCCTTCATGTGCATCATCTTTCATAATAAAGGCTGAGGCAAGATGACCACTCAATTTTAACAGCTGCAAATGGGAGAAGGAATAGATTTAAGCAGAGAAATGGCCCAAACTAGCCCTCCAGATTACCTATCTTTCAAAAGTTTCCGCAGGGGGGGGGAGGGGGGGTTGCTCTCCTGGCCCCCCCTACCAGGGTGTTGCCCTGGACCCACAAGGGGGCTCAAGCCACCCCCTTGGCCCCAGGCCTATCACTTGCTTCCACCTTTCTATCCCCTGGTCTGAAACTATAAGAACCTGACACGGTTCAGCAACAGAAACTGCCAAAAGCATTGATTCACTAAATGTATTCCATGTGGCACATAGAATGCTAGGATTTTGCATTAAGAATGCCCCCTCTAGGTAAGTTGTAAGCCATTAATATTTACATATTTTGCAAAAAAAAACCCTTATACTTTTCCTACTTTTTGTAAAATATATTCCTACTATTTCCTACTTTTCTGTCAGAAAACCTCCTACTTTTGTTAGTGGCTGCTGGAAGGCCTGTACTTGACTCTTTGAAGATGCTTAGTACTTGTTGTCTGTTGCAATTCTGATACTTAAGTTTACTTCATTTCCTTTTCAGAAATACATTTAAAGTATCAAACACTTTGGGTCCACATGAGATGATGAGTTAGTAGAGTTACTCAGTGTCTCACATGTATCTTAACCCTTCTCTTGCTGAATTTTAAAATACATTTCTCCTTCTTTACCCATGCCCTGTTGTATAATTACATATATCTTCACTTTGTACAAGTATTTCGCTGTGCAATCACTGCTGTGGAGTGCACTGTTTGCACAATCAATTTGTAAATAGTGTAGACCCTGATGAGACAGCTCCTGCAGGAGCTGTCTCATCTGGGTCTTCACTATTTACAGGTAGGTATATTGACGCGATTAGCAAGCGAAGGGTTAAAGTATCAAACAGTTTGTGTCCAAATGAGATGATAAGTGTCTCACATGTATCTTAAAACTGATTCATGAAATAAAGCACACAATGGATGTCCCATTCATCTTTGAATATTCTGCAATCAAAGAGTCTCAGCCCAGCGTAAAATGAGACTTGAGTGGGTGTATTCATTAGCCTATGGCTGACATTTCTAGTCTTGTTTAATGCTTTACTCCATGAATATTCATAAAAAATGAAATTATGAATATTAAACAGCTGAATTTTGATAATGGTATATGAACACAAATATTTGGCTACAGAAGAAACTGTAGACTCAGATCTATGTTATTTAGTAAAACAAACCCCAGAGCCAACCCTAATCAGATGGCTGCTAAGGCTCCTATTTTCCAAGGCCTGAAAAGGGTCTTATATCACACAAAAGGTTAAAGATAGAGTTTAAGGAATTTGTATGGCAAACATTAGTGTGATACCGATACGCAGTTTGCAAGAAACAGTTTGAAAAACTCAAATGGCATTTAAATTCAGAAACCAGATGTATTAACTTTTGTTTTAACCCTTTACCTGATAGAAGCGGCTTTAAGCGAGTTTAATATATTCCTCTGCTGAAGAAAATAGTTCAAATTCATACAGTCATGAACATATTGCATAATAAATATTTTCTATATCCTAGTAGGTGGTAGCTTAAAGCAGGCTGAAAGTAAAGCAGAATGCACCTTAAGGCGCATTCTGCTTTACTTTCAACCTGCTTTAAGTGGTCATATGTCTTCAAAACTAGAAACAGGCTATTGGGTAAAGGGTTAAAATCCAACCTACAAGTCCTAAATGTGACCTGACATGTATTTGCAAACAGCTTTGATCTAGATATAAATCACCTGCAGAGTGACTTGACGTGTCTCATCTGTGTCAAAGCTGTTTGACTCTGGATCAGTTGTATCTTAAAGTTTGAACAAATCAAAGGTAAATAACACTTGTAACAGATCAGAGTCTAAGCACATGTAGATATCAATTTAGTCCTTTACTTCATGAATATTTATGTTAAAAGTAATGACATCATTGGTATTAATTGCCTGATTTTTATATACCCGAAGGTAACTTCGGTTGTATTATGATATAACACTTGTCGGTCCATCTGTCGGTCCATCTGTCCATCTGTTAGTCACATCTTTGTCTGCTCAATAACATGACAACTATTGAGTGTGCTGTCTTCATACTTAGTAGAAAGGTTGGTCATGGCTAGTAGATGACCCCTATTGATTTTCAGATCAGTCAAAGGTCAAGGTCACAGTGACCTTCAACTCAAAATTCTTGTTGACTCAAGGTAAATAACACTTGTAACAGATCAGAGTCTAAGCACATGTAGATATCAATTTAGTCCTTTACTTCATGAATATTTATGTTAAAAGTAATGACATCATTGGTATTAATTACCTGATTTTTATATACCCGAAGGTAACTTCGGTTGTATTATGATATAACACTTGTCGGTCCATCTGTCGGTCCATCTGTCCATCTGTTAGTCACATCTTTGTCTGCTCAATAACATGACAACTATTGAGTGTGCTGTCTTCATACTTAGAAGGAAGGTTGGTCATGGCCAGTAGATGACCCCTATAGATTTTGAGGTCAGTTGGTACAAGGTCAAGGTCACAGTGACCTTCAACTCAAAAGTCTTGTCTGCTCAATAACTTAATAACAATAAGGTGTGCTGTCTTCAAACTTAGCAGGGAAAGTAGATAACCCGTATTGATTTTGAGGTCAGTCAGTCAGTCCACGGTCAAGGTGACTGTGACCACTTCACAAAACATGTCCACTCAATAACTTGATTACTGTGCTGTCTTCATACTTAGTTGGAAGGTTGGTCATGGCCAGTAGATGACCCCTATTGATTTTGAGGTCAGTGGAGTCAAAGGTCAAGGTGACAGTGACTTTCAGCTCATATTGGTATTGTGCATGTTATGATGGCACATACTTAGGGCGTATAATGCTCTGACTCACGGGACTCTTGTTTAACCCTTTCCCTCATATTGACGACTTTTGACGACTCTGTTCAAGTTCCTTTGTGAAACCATTGTGATAAATAGATCATTTGCTCCTATAGGAGCAAATGCTCTATTTATCACAATGGTTTCAAACTACAAAATTCTAAAATTTTCATTTTCTCTAGTTAATGCTCCTTTTAGGTAGATTTATTCAAAGAGGTTGGATCTAAAAATAGCCTATGAGGGAATGGGATTAAATGGCATATGAACAAGGGAATATTTCGAGGGCTTGGTGCAAAACTATTCTAACTCCTTCACAAAGTGAAGGAGTTAGAATAGTTTTGCACCAAGCCCTCGATTTGATCCTGGCAAAATGGCAGAAACATATCTATATCAGTCCAAAAGCAAACATGGCAGACCTACACGAGCTGTCTGATCTGGGTCTACTCTGTTTGCAAAGGCATGCCTATGAAGTAAAGGACAGAATAGTGATTCTAAGATTATTCCAATTTCAGATGTTAAACAATCTGATGACGATACTGGAGACTATGAATGGCTGGATCAGTGAGTTCCCTCCCACAGACCAGCCACAGAGGTTTGGCAACAAGGCATTCAGAGACTGGTTTGCCAAACTGAGAGAGGTACTGATTAATCCTTTACCTGATGAATGTTCAAGTATGAAATATTGACTTCATGAGTATATAGTAGCTGAATGTTTATACTAGTATATATACACAGGATGTGTTTGTCATAGCAGAAACAATGCAATTTGTTCAGTGCACAAGAACCTCGGCGGTCTTCCTCCACCTGTAATTAGCTGGACGTCATGAATCAGATATGTAAAATTCCGTAAGCAAACGGAGCAAACTCCGATTAGATGGCTCCAACAGGTACTATCTGATCTAGGCCTGCTATCTTTGCAAAGGTGTTAAAATGAGTTGTGTCTTTAGTTGGTCTATAAGCTGACAGCATCAGATTCTGTTTATCTGCCATATTTTCTTTCTCAGAATGCCAAGCAGCTGGTACAGGATTCCTTAGAGGAGAAGTTCCACAAGGCTAGTGAGGAAATCTCAGTGTACCTCATCGAGAGTGTTGGGAATGATACGAGGATAGACTATGGCACAGGTGAACCATATATACTGGGACTTGCATTATAATCTTGTTATTCATTAATATTCATGGTAGAAATAATTACCGTATAAATAGGAATTAACCCTTTCCCTCATATAAACGTGTTTTCACGCATCTGCAAACAGAGCAGACCCAGATCAGACGGCTCCTAGAGGAGCCGTCTGATCAGGGTCTACTCTGTTTGCTTATAGACTTTCAAAGATCTGTGTATTTACTTTCTAAAATGGTTACAATGCTCCACCTTCCATATTTCATTGTAACCTTTTTGTCCATTTATATTCAGTAGGTATTGAAAATTGTAATAAACACAGAACAGGGAAAGGGTTAAATGGAATTATGAACACAGAATAGGTGTGAATATGAACTCAAATATACAAAAACACCATGCTTAGAATAAAAATGAATATTAAAGAACCATAATGATCAATGGAACCGGCAAACATAATCAAATTTTCAGATTATCGGTATTTAGATTAGCATGGCTATATTCAGTAACATTTAATAGAATTTGAGTCGGGTATTGAACATTCCCTCTGAATATACATGTGTCTTGGAAAAATGACTGTCTATAAGTAGTGCCGATATACTGTTATGCAATAAAAAAGTCATGTTATTAACCCTTCGCTTGCTGAATTTTAAAATACATTTCTCCTTCTTTACCCATGCCCTGTTGTATAATTACATATATCTTCACTGTGTACAAGTATTTCGCTGTGCAATCACTGCTGTGGAGTGCACTGGTTGCACAATCAACTTGTAAATAGTGCAGACCCTGATGAGACAGCTCCTGCAGGAGCTGTCTCATCTGGGTCTTCACTATTTACAGGTAGGTATATTGACGCGATTAGCAAGCGAAGGGTTAATATTCATGTTGTCCGTATTTGTTTTCATGAATATTCATAAGGTAAAGGGTTAGTTGGTGTCAACTGCCTTTTGTATTGGTATACATTATTTATGAGGGGAAAAGAGGGTCAAGCACTGACTCAATTAAACCTATTATCCCTTCCCCTCATATAAACGTGTTTTCATGCATTTGCAAACAGAGTAGACCCAGATCAGACGGCTCCTAGAGGAGCCGTCTGATCAGGGTCTACTCTGTTTGCTATTAGAATTTGATAGATATGTTTCTTTACTTTCTAAAATGTCTACAATGTTCCACCTTCAAGAATTCTTTATAACAATTTTGTTAATGAATATTCAGTAGGTACTGAAAATTGGCCTAAATATAGAACTGGGAAAGGGTTATGCCATCATCAACAAATAGTATGTTTTTTGTGTCATACAAACAATACTAAAAAGGCATATTGGGCCTATTATTAAATGGTTTAACCCTTTTGTTCTCAGCATTATTTTGGAAATTTGCATAATATTATCTATTAATGTGTACTGATATATGTAATCACTAATACTGTGTTTGTTATTTGTCTAAGACCCATAAAACTATATACCATTGGATAGGGTATGAAGTTTTCTTTTGTATTTGCATATGCAAATTACCAAAAATCTGCATATAATCAATATTCATAATATGCAAGTGAGCTCCAGCGACAGAAAAAATGACATTTTGTCGTTTTTCCTCTTATAAAACTGTTTCAGACAGATTGGTTTTGCAAAGTTCAGTCTAAATAAGCTTTACTATGTTGTTTAGCCATATTTTATGACAAATATCAAAGTTATCTGTAGTTTGGGGGTGGGGTTGTTTTGAAAATGAAAACAAATATATGTATCCTAATGGAACTGTTTGTTCATGGTTGCCACCAAGGACGGGGTTGTTTACAACTGTCCAGTGATCTAAATCACCCCATTGATAGTCAGTATTTTGGGCCTGAGGGGGGCTGAAATGCATTTGCTGGGTTCTGGATCTGACCCGAGCATTTCTGCCGAGTAGTCAGTACTCATCTTCTATGACGATCTTGCACTTTTCTACTACAACCAAGACCATGCCCACGCGCAAACCCTACCCCTGAGGCAGAAGAGAGGGGGTTGAACATACAGTGTCATCTGTTTCAGAGCTGTTCGAATCACTAAAGGAGCATTCCGAAACAGACCCGTCTTCTAAGTCACCTTTTATGCCGAAAAAATTAGTATCATTGCTATCAGAATCATTGGGCATTGGTGAAATGATTTGCCGAGCTTCCTCAGCAGAAAATCCCACCCTTTGGGTCATTATTCGCCTTCAAAAAACCCTCAAAAAGTTGATTTTTTGTTTCGTTTTTGATGCATTTATTTACACAGACATTCACTTTTGCTTACCCAGTGTCGTAGTACCAGTTTCCTCGCTAAAATTGTCTGTTATGGTAAAAGATCCAACGAACATGTAGAAGTGTGCTTGATATCGCGCTGAAAGCACGCTTGAGAAAGAAAGGGTTAAGTATATAGTTCAAACTTACAGATCATTTTTTGAATTACAATGTATGTGACATTTTTGTCATACCATCATTAAAGTTTAGCACGCCATGTTTGTTTTTATAACACATGAACCTAAGATTTCGTTTTTGTTGGATATGGCATTGTTTAAAAAAAACTGAATCACATCTTGATCCTCTTTGTGGAATTGGGAGTTAAGATTCAAATCAGTATTTATGAGCTAATCAGTATCTATGAGCTAATCAGTATTTATGAGCTAATCAGTATTTATGAGCTAATTGTTTTGTTTTTTGGTTGCAGGTCACGAGCTGGCATTTGTGGCTTTCTTGTTGTGTTTTTACAAAATTGGAGCATTGAAAGAGGAAGATGCACCAGGCCTAGTACTGAGAGTGTTTGAGAGGTGAGTAAACTGGGTGTAGGACAAAATCCCAGTAGAACGTAACCCCATAGGACAATACCCCATGTGGACAAAACCCAATCTTAAACATAATTATGTATTTAATTAAGGAATTATATATACAAATGGCACTTCATAGCAGTAGAAAGGGAGAATAAAACATATGAGTAAAGAAATAAGTATAAATATTCAATTTCAATGGGAATAAAAGTAATAAATAACGATGTTATTATGCATATGGTAATATGGTAATAACCTGATTTTCACTACTGTTTGTATGTACCAAATAAAACCAAGTACATCTTCACTATCACAACAGGTAGTGTTTGTCCAAATCAATCACTTGTAAGGGAGTGATTTAATCAGGATCTATACTATTTGTCAGTGATAGTTATAGTTATATTAGAATATAAACCCACATCTAAAATGTTGATGCAAGTGATATAAAACCATGTATGTAACAAACTAAACCAAGTATCTGGTCACTCTCACAACAGATAGTGTTTGTCCAAATCAATCACTTGTAAGAGAGTGATTTAATCGGGATCTACACTATTTGTCAGCTAAAAACAACAATTAAATAAAAAAGTAAAATTAAAAGTAAACTAAAGCTCATTTAACTATGAATGTGTTCATCATTTATTCATAATTTTGACCTAATTTTAATACATGTATATGCTTTAACTTCTATTTTTATTTGCAGATTGTAACTTTAAATTTGAAAATGTAAAAATCTTGCTTTGAATTTATATTCTGATTGAGTGTTTCTTCTTCAAATTATCTAAAAGTTGATTTATAACCCAGTTATGTTAACATATTGGGTTTTGTCCGCCTTGACACATTTGGCAGTGGGGTTGTATCCTATGGGGTTTCGTTCTATGGGGTTACGTCCTATTGGAGTTATGTCCTAGTGGGGTTTTGTCCGTACCCGGAGTAAACTAACTGTCACCTATCTAACTCTTTCAACAGTTTTACAGTGGAATAGCTCGTTAGTGTTTAATCATATAATCATAGAGACCACTCATTATTAAAGGCTTGAACTTGAATTTTGAATGACAAATAGTAAATACCTTTATCAGGGGAACTCTACTGATCTGGGTCTACACTGACAGTGCATGTTGTTCTCGAATTCATTTTATATAATGAAAAAGAAAATATTTTAACACCAAAGTGATTCTGGTACTTGTAACTAGCTCATGACTCGTTCATATTTGTGATAACTTTTGCTAACAGTTTTGATCCTCATTCTATGACGAGTAACAGTATTGTTTCATCCCTGTACCTGATTGAGACACTTCTTGACACCTTTGCAAACCTACAAGACCTAGATGAGATGGCTCTAGCAGGAACTGTCGGACAAGGCTCTCTGTTTGCTGTCGGATCTGGTTCTATAGTTTTATCTGTTAGAAAACATTCCTTTGTCATTACAAATTTCATAATTCATAATCATACAGTTATTATTTCTTTCATGAATATTCATGAGGTAGCAGGTTTTAAAAAAAGAGGATCTATAGTTCAACAATATTTCATGGGTGACATTGTTAACCCTATCCCGGTTCTATGTTTATTTCAAATTTCAATACCTACTGAATATTCATTCACACAATAGTAATGTATAAAGAAATATGGAAGGTACTACATTGTAGACATATTAGAAAGCAAAGAAACAGATCTATCAAATTCTATAAGCAAACAGAGCAGACCCTGATCAGACGGCTCCTCAAGGAGCCGTCTGATCTAGGTCTACTCTGTTTGCAAATGTGTGAAAACACGTCTACATGAGGGAAAGGGTTAAAACAGATACTTAGATCTTTGCGTTCTATGTAATTGTCATGTGCCAAAAAATGTTGTCTGCTTCAATTCTCAAAGTGAATGTTTCTTCAGTTTCTTTTTAGAAATTTCAAGCAGCTTCTCTTTAGAAGTGTCAAGCAGCTTCTCTTTAGAAGTGTCAAGCAGTTTCTCTTTAGAAGTTTCTCTTCAGAAGTTTGGAACATATTTGTTAAACATATGGCATTATGAACAATTGAACTTTTTACCATGGCAGAAACTTTATAAGAATAGTTTGACTCCGACAAAAAAAAACCTGTAGACTAGAATCTGGGTCCATGCTTATAAAGCTTTTTAGTTGAGTCTGAGTTCGATCTCAAGCTTTTGATTGGTCAGATTTGAGTTCTCCAGCTTTTGATTGGTCAGATTTGAGCCAAAGGCTCAAATCTGACCAATCAAAAACTTGAGAACAAACCCAGACTCAACTAAAAAGTTTTATAAGCATGGACCCAGATCTATATTATTTCAATAGCATACAGAGCAAATCCTGACCAGACACCTCCATCTCTGTTTGCAAATTCATGAAAAGGCATATCTATTAGGTAAGAGGTTATTTAACAAGGCATGTTTTGTGTCTGTAGATACTTGCAGTTGGTGCGAAACTTACAACAGACTTACCGGATGGAGCCCGCAGGCAGTCAGGGCGTTTGGAGCCTGGATGATCATCAGTTCATTTCCTTTATATGGGGCTCCTCACAGTTGATAGGTAAAAACAGACAAATGGCTTTATCCCTTTATTTTATGAATCATCATGTATTAAGAAATAATGACATATGTGTACTATTAACCCTATTTACCCCTGGTACTGAGGCATGCAATCACCACCCTAACTACCCTCAGTATTGAGACATCCAATCTCCACCCTAATTACCCTCAGTACTCAGACACCTTATCTGCCCTATTCACCCTAATTGCCCTCCTCTCCACTAGTTTGTAAACTAAATAATTTCATTTGGCACCATTTTGATAACTTTTGATATGGGTCTGCATAGTTTGCATAACTTTTGGACCATCCAAATACTTAGGGTAGGGTAGCTGAATTGTTATAATGGCATGTGAACAATTTGACTGAATGATCAACTCTATAGTATGTCATATGTAAATAAAGCAGAACTAATCCGACAGATCGTACAGGAGCTGTCTGATCACATAGATCTCACAGGAGCTGTCTGATCTCATAGATCTCACAGGAGCTGTCAGATCACATATATCTTACAGGGGCTGTCTGATCAGACATATATTACAGGAACTGTCTGATCACATATATCTTAAATCATAGACTTTACAGGAGCTGTCTGATCACATAAATATGAAAGGACAGATCTTACAGGAGCTGTCTGATCGAATAGATCTTACAGCAGCTATCTGACAACATACATTTTGTATACAGTCCAACCTGCTTCAGCGGTCACCTGGTATCAGCAGCCACACTGCTGTAAGCGGCCACTCTATGACCCTCCCAACGAAAAACAGTATTTGAATGCATACAACTAACGGTCATGACCCATTTGGACCCCTTATCAGAGTTTCTTTGTTTGTTTACAAAGCGTGTCGGTTGTTCATGCCATATTAATTGGGGATTTACCTTCTACTCGGAATTCCCCAGGAATGTAATAACGCGTGAACTAGCTGGTTCCCGACCTCTGCTCTATGAGTTAGATGGTCGCTGATGGAATATTCGGGAAACCAGTCGTGTCAAACATGGCTACACCGTGAGAAGTTACACCCCGAAGCCAAATTCAAATAACACTGGCATGTGTATTACTCAAATGAAAGAACTGACACTTATAAATAAGGGACAAAAGGTTGAAGAACGACAAACAAGGCAATTAATTCGATATGACTTGCGATTATTACGGACACTTTAGGTCAGAACAGTCTTTATAAATATCGATTAGTATAGTGCTGTACACAAAATACATGTCTGTCATAAATACTCGAAAGTATGCTTGGTAACTTGCACCTGGTTTAGGCGGTCACCTGCTGTAAGCAGCCAAAGTGGCCACTTCCCTAGACTGACCACTTACAGCAGGTTGGACTGTATATCACAGGAGCTGTCTGATCACAGAGATCTTACAGGAGGCTGAGGAGCTGTCTGATCACATAGATATTACTGGAGACTACTGATCTGTCTACTCTGTTTTCCAAACTGTAAACATGTGTAAAGATACATTGTATCAGGTTAAGGGTTAACTCTAGCTAGCAGTAATTATTTTCTGACAAGGTAGTATGCAATTAATTATTGTTTTCATATATTTCATTTTTATATTATTCTTGATCGCTTTCAAGAATTTAAAATAGCAAAATTTATAGATATATAATTCTATAGATCTTGACCTGAAAGGAAGTTCTTTTGTATCACACTGATCTAGTTCTGAAATGTGAGTTAACCCTTTCTTGCATATAAACTTCTTTTCACTCCTTTGCAAACAGTATCCCTGGATGAGACGGCTCCTGTAGGGTCTGCTCTGTTTGCATAATAAATCGTTATAGATCTGATTACAGTTTCTACCAAACACCTCTGTGTATGTATGCCATTATAAATATCCTGCTTATAAATATTCATGATGTCATTATTTCTTTCTAATATTCAACAGAGAAATGGTTAACTTTATTCCTTCATTCATATACGTGTAGTTACTACCTATTGAGATAGACATCATGAAGGTGATTTATTTTCAGAATAGGGACAGGGAAAAAATCAAGGAAGGCATTACTGTCTTTATTCTATCTTTACTGTCTGTATCATGTGTGTACTGTCTGTATTCTATGTGTTCTGTCTGTATTCTATGTGTTCTGTCTATATTCTATGCAAACTGTATGTATGCTTGTTATACTATGTGTACTGTCTGTATTTTATGTGTACTGTCTATATTATATGTGTACTGTCTGTATGCTCATTATTCTATGTGTACTGTGTGTATTCTATGTGTAGGGTCTGTATTCTATGTGCACTGTCTGTATATTAATTATTCTATGTGTATATGCTCTAATGTTGGTTTTGAGCTGTAGATAAGTGTATTTTGAAAAATCTCATTAAAGTATTTTGAAATTTTCTTTGCCATATCCAATCTTGTTGTAACTCATTAAAATGGCCTCTTCAAGGACTAAGAGATTAGATAGATCAGTAAACACATCTTATCTACAGCCCTGCTCTTTAATTTAAAATATTCTCACTGATATATCAATTAACCCGTAATGTTTTGTCTTCTGTTTTCGCAGGTCACAAAAGAATATTTCCAAAGTCCTTTGTGAAGCCAGACATTTTTGAACACTTCGCCAAAGATTACATGTTCCTAGGTTGTATAAAATACATCAACAAGGCAGGTTACTTTGGTTTGCTTTTGTCTTGGGACATCATAGGTTAATACTGGCAAAGTAAAGCCTCACTAAAGTTACCGCATAATTTATTAAAATAGGAGTCTTCAAAGCAGACAGTTGCTTAATCCTTTCCTCCATAAATACGCCTTTCTACGCCTCTGTAACATTCACCTGTTGAAACCATTGTGATAATGCTCTATTTATCACAATGGTTTCAAACTACAAAATTCTAACATTTTCCTTTTCTCTAGTTAATGCTCCTTTTCGGTAGATTTATTCAAAGAGGTTGGATCTAAAAATAGCCTATGAGGTAATGGGTTAATGCTTTTAACAATTGAGGGAGTGTGAAAAAGTTTTGAACTTGGTGGAGTACCCATGCCCTTTTGTATAATTACATATATCTTCACTGTGTACAAGTATTTCGCTGTGCAATCACTGCTGTGGAGTGCGCTGGTTGCACAATCAACTTGTAAATAGTGCAGACCCTGATGAGACAGCTCCTGCAGGAGCTGTCTCATCTGGGTCTACACTATTTACAGGTAGGTATATTGACGTGAATAGCAAGCGAAGGGTTAAACAGCTTGGAACAATGATAAGATGCTGAGGAACTAGATCTAAGCTGTCTGCAAATGTCAGTGAAACCCGCTTAGTGAAATAAAGGCTTATGCAGAACAAAAGTAATGTGGAAAGTATCTATTGGAGCTTTCAGCCTAACTTTTGTTCTACAGCAAGCTACCACCTGCCTCCAAGATCCAAAGTTGACATTCTTTCAAGTAATCATTGATATCAAATTTGAGTGTTAAATAATAGTATGGTGGTAATATGATCAGATTTATCCCTTTACCTGATATCAGACTTTTTCACACCTTTGCAAACAGAGAAGACCCAGATCAGACTATTCCTGTAGGAGCCACCTGCTCTGTTTGCTTGTGGAATTATGTAGATCTAATTCTACAGTTTCTGCCAAGGCCAAACTTATCTTTTTGTGCCCCCACAAAGTGGTGGCATATAGGGTTGCTCTTGTCCATACGTACGTCAGTACGCACATCTAGAAGTATTTGTCCGGGCTCTTTCTTGGAAGTATTTGTCCAATTTACACCAAACTTTACACACATGTTTGTGACCATTATATCTTGGTCAAGTTTGATAGCCATATTAATCGCATCAGTCAATTAGAAGTTGCGGCCCTTTATTTGCAAAAAATGGCATAAATTGCTTCAGTCGTTGCATATATGATTATGGCCCTTACTTTCTGTGACAAAAAATCTGAAGTGGGGGGCCCTTGTCCGTACGTCTGTATGTACATCCGTCCGTATGCACATCTAGAAGAATTTGTCCGGGCTCTTTCTTGGAAAGTATTTAGCCAATTCACACAAAACTTGACACACCTGTTTGTGGCCATTATATCTTGCTTAATATCGATAACCATGTAAATCGTTTCAGTCATTTAGGAGTTGCGGTCCTTTATTTTCAAAAATGACTTTAAAAATATCTTGTCCAGATTTGTCCAATCCACACCAAACTTTACACACATGTTTGTGGCCATTATATCTTGGTCAAGTTCGATTGCCATGTAAATTGCTTCAGTTGTTAAGGAGTTGTGGCCCTTTATTTGCAAAAATGACTTTAAAAATATCTTGTCCAGACCCTTACTTTCTGTGACAAAAAGTCTGAAGTGGGGACATCAGTGTCTTATGGACACATTTCTAGTTTCATATACTGTTGTAAAAAATAATGTAATAAATATTCATGAATTCTTGTATAAATATTCATAAGGTAAAGAGCTAAAAGACACAATGTATTGAACTCATTCCCTTTTGAATAGTCATGTCTGAAATAATGTTATCATGGGATAAGGTTATCATAATGGCATATCAAGGGCTTGGTGCAAAACTATTCTACCTCCTTCACTTTGTGGCCGCATGGCTCAGTGGTAGAGCGTCCGCCTGGGGTACGGAAGGTCATGGGTTCGATCCCCGGCCGCGACAGAATAAAAGTCGTTAAAAGTTGGTACTAGTAGCTCCCTTGTCTACGCTCGACATTATAAGGTGTAGTTCTAGGACTGGTCGGCCCGGTGTCAGGATAATGTGGCTGGGTGGGGTGCCCTTGCCATGTGCCCGTGGCAGGGGTATTTCAGTGAGGCAGCACTATAACTTGTCTCATGCGGGTACCATCTGCAAATAACTGAAATACTGTTGGTCGGACGTTAAACCCAACTCACTCACTTCACTTTGTGAAGGAGTTAGAATAGTTTTGCACCAAGCCCTCGATATGTACATGGGAGTTTTTGGTATTGGCAGACACTGTAGAGCCTATTCTATTATAACTTCATAAGCGAACAGAGCAGACTCCGATCAGACAATTCTTACAGGAGTCACCTAATGTGTTTACACAGGTGTGAACAAGTGTTTATATGAGGGAAAGGGTTGACCCTTTCCCTGTTCTATATTTAGTCCAACTTTCTATACCTACTGAATATTCATGGAAAAATAATTATAATCAAGTATTGAAGGCAGAATATTGTAGCCATTTTAGAAAGTAAAGAAACATAGCTATCAAATTCCATTAGCAAACAGAGCAGACCCTGATCAGACGGCTCCTCTAGGAGCAGTCTGATCTGGGTCTACTTTGTTTGCAGATGCGTGAAAACACGCTTATATGAGGGAAAGGGCTAACCTAAACTTTCACTTTTGTGTTTTATCAAAATCTTGGAGCATTTATTTTGTGACATGACTGAAATCAATTGTCTGTCTGTGTTTGCAGGTAAAGACTGGGCCATTTGCAGAGCATTCTAACCAGTTATGGAACATTAGTGCTGTCCCACATTGGGAAAAGGTCAACTCAGGGCTAGTCAAAATGTACAAAGCAGAGGTAGGGAAAACGTTTGCAATTAGCTGTAATATCATGTTTTTGCTAATTATTTCCCCTCTCCACCAGTTTGCAATGCTGAATATGACAATTTAGTACCATTTTGGTAACAATAGCTAAAAGTAATTGAATAGTAAAACATGTTGCTAAAAGTATTTGAGAGGGTGGTTGAGAAGCAATAGCATAAAGTAATTGAGAAGGTGGTTGAGAAGCAATAGCATAAAGTAATTGAGAAGGTGGTTGAGAAGCAACAACATAAAAGTAATTGAGAAGGTGGTTGAGAAGCAATAGCATAAAGTAATTGAGAAGGTGGTTGAGAAGCAATAGCATAAAGTAATTGAGAAGGTGGTTGAGAAGCAACAGCATAAAGTAATTGAGAAGGTGGTTGAGAAGCAATAGCATAAAGTAATTGAGAAGGTGGTTGAGAAGCACCAGCATAAAGCAATTGAGAAGGTGGTTGTGAAGCAATAGCTTGAAGTAATTGAGAAGCTTATTTGAAGCAATGACTAAAAGTGATTGAGAAGGTGATTTGAAACAATAGCTAAAAGTGATTGAGAAGGTGATTTGAAGCAATAGCTAACAGTGATTGAGAAGGTGATTTGAAGCAATAGCTAAATGTAATTGAGAAGGTGATTTGAAGAAATGGCTAAAT
This sequence comes from Azorinus chamasolen, assembly GCA_963576725.1. Taxonomy (NCBI): domain Eukaryota; kingdom Metazoa; phylum Mollusca; class Bivalvia; order Cardiida; family Solecurtidae; genus Azorinus; species Azorinus chamasolen. Next base: position 91,961,054 of record OY755241.1, on the reverse strand, counting down.
GTGATTGAGAAGGTGATTTGAAGCAATAGCTAAATGTAATTGAGAAGCAAATAAGTGTGGATTCTGATTAATATTTAATAGTCATTATTTGTTAATGTATATTGTTTTACATAAAGAGATTATAGGCAGCTATATACTAGCTTATCAAACAGTTTGATCCAACTGAGACCTGGCTCAAACAGCACCATTTTAACCCCTTTCCCTCATACAAATGTGTTTTCACGCATTTGCAAACAGAGTAGACCCAGATCAGACGGCTCCTAGAGGAGCCGTCTGATCAGGGTCTGCTCTGTTTGCTAATAGAATTTCAAAGATCTGTGTCTTTACTTTCTAAAATGGCTACAATGTTCCATCTTCCATATTTCATTTTAGCTGTTTTGTCCATGAATAATCAGTAGGTATTGAAATTCGTAATAAACATGGAACAGGGAAAGGGTTAATATCTTGACTGACATAGTAGTAAATAGTGTAGGCTCTGATTAAACTGCTCCTTTCATTAGGGTAAATATGGTACACCTTTGTATCTCATTTGGGTTTAAACTGTTACTTATTAACACTTCTCTTGCTATTCACGTCAATATACCTACCTGTAAATAGTGAAGACCCAGATGAGACAGCTCCTGCAGGAGCTGTCTCATCAGGGTCTGCACTATGTACAAGTTGATTGTGCAACCAGCGCACTCCACAGCAGTGATTGCACAGCGAAATACGTGTACACAGTGAAGATATATGTAATTATACGACAGGGCATGGGTAAAGAAGGAGAAATGTGTTTTAAAATTCAGCAAGAGAAGGGTTAAAGACTACAATTTATTGAGCCTCTCATCATGATCCAGACTGATGGCAAAGCTCATCACAGATGTGTATTCACTGTTTTCATATAACAATATTAGAAAAATTAGTTAATTAATCTTGATTATAGGCTGAGTCCATAGATATTCACCAGGTATAGGTTTAATGCTTATATAAATGCAGACCCAGATTCTGTTTGATGGTACTGAAATCTTACAGCCATTAATTTGGAAGGCTTTAGTAGAAAGTATAATGTGCCACTGCAAAAGGTTGTGAAGGGGGATACAGAAAGTATTTGGAGTAAGGCTTTTCAATGACATTAACCCATTCCCGTATAGGCTATTTTTAGATCCAACCTCTTTGAACAAATCTACCGAAAAGGAGCATTTACTACTAAAAAGGAAAATTTTAGAGTTGTGTAGTGTTGAAACCATTGTGATAAATAGAGCATTTACTATGGAGCAAATGCTCTATTTATCACAATGGTTTCACAAAGTGACTTTTACAGAGGCATCAAAAGGCGTCTATATGCGGGAATGGGTTAAATAGAATTTGAGCCAGGACTTGAAAATTCCCTTGGAATAGGTATGTGTCTTGGAAAAATGACAGTCAAATTAAATCTGTGATACTTGGAAAAGTCAATTTTCTCAGAAAAACAACAATCAATATAAGGCCATTATACTGTACATGTATTTGTTTTGTTGTGTTGCAGGTTCTTGCCATTATACATGTATTTGGTTTGTTGTGTTGCGGGTTCTTGCCATTATACATGTATTTGGTTTGTTGTGTTGCAGGTTCTTGCCAGTATACATGTATTTGGTTTGTTGTGTTGCAGGTTCTTGCCATTATACATGTATTTGGTTTGTTGTGTTACAGGTTCTTGCCATTATACATGTATTTGGTTTGTTCTGTTGCAGGTTCTTGCCAAGTTTCCAGTGATACAACACTTCTTTTTTGGCAGTCTTCTGAGTATCAAACCGGCAACCTGAGTGATAGAGTGACTGCAACATTAGGAAAATATTTACTACTGGTAGTTATCAGTCAATGCCATAAAGAATGTGATGCATAGCATTTGACAAAACCATATCACAGCTGCTTCTATTTCAAGGAATGTTTGGCTCTTTATTTAATCCTTTCCTTCATATAAATGCTTTTTCATATTTTTGCAAACAGCATAGACCTATATCAGACAGCTTCTGTAAAAGCCATCTGATCAGGGTCTGCTCTGTGTGCTTGTCTGTTACACACATGAAACGTAATGTTTTTAATAAACTGTCGTGTTATATATTTTAAATGCAAGAATTAAATTGATATTCATAATAGGCAGAGTCTTCCATGAATATTCATCAAGGATTAATTATTATTTGACCTGACTGTCAAATATACCATAACCCTTTCCTCCATAGGCTATTTTTAGATCCAAACTCTTTTAATGCATCTACCGAAAAGGAGCATTTACTAGAGAAAAGGAAAATGTTAGAAGTGTGAAGTATTGAAACCATTGTGATAAATAGAGCATTTGCTCCTATGGAGCAAATGCTGTATTTATCACAATGGTTTCAAGAAGTGACTGTTACAGAGGCATAGAAAGGCGTATTTATGGAGGAAAGGGTTAAGCATGCTACAGGAGATAAAGATAAACTTAATAAAAGATAAACTTAATAAAAGATAAACTTAATAAAGATTGTACAGCTGAACTTATTGTAAGTTCTAACTTACAATGATTGCAACTTCTAGCGTTCAACAATTTAGGACAACTATGTATAACTAAAATTATCATGCAAGTTGTAATCGTTATATGTTAGAACTTATGAAATTTTAATCATTCGAAGTTGACCATAATGGTTGCTTACTAGTATGTGCAATAATTTCAGTATTGGAGTAGGACATTGTTGTTAACTAGGACCTATGATAGTTTTGGTCATACAATCTTTATTAAGACAGGTTCTGCACTGTTAGTCACTCAAAATCCTTCAGCAAATTTAAGCCTTTCATACTGAGTGAACTGTATAGTTAACCCTTTCCCTCATATAAACGTGTTTTCACGCATTTGCAAACAGAGTAGACCCAGATCAGACGGCTCAGGGTCTACTCTGTTTTGCTAATAGAATTTGATATAACTTTTTCTTTGCTTTCTAAAATGTCTACAATGTTCCACCTTCCATATTTCTTTATAGCTATTTTCTTAATGAATATTCAGTAGGTATTGAAATTTGAAACAAACAGAGAACAGGGAAAGGGTTAAACTCGGATGGGCCGTTCTACTCTACACATTCAGCATTGACAGGCTCAATGTTTGTTACATGTTAGAAGAGTTTGTTAGAAGAGTTTGTTACATTTTAGAAGTGTTTGCTGGGGTCATCACAAAAGTCGTTATCTTTGTGAACAATGTGCATTCAGATAAAATGCTGAGCTAATCCACTTCTTGTCAGTATCCAGACTATGTTTTCACTCAGATCATATTTTTAGAAAAGAAATACAAGAAAGTGCCACATTGAGAATTGATATAGAATATAATTGCTGTAGTCAGCACTTTGTTCAGCAAGCTGAGATTTTTTTATGAATGGCATATGTACACCTGTATTGGTAATGGTAGGAAATACATCTGTTATTATTTCATAAGCAAACAGACCAAACAGGATCACTTATGGGCGCCGTCTGTTTTCTGCCTATTCTGTTTGAAAAGGCATTTATATGAGGGAAAGGATTCATTCTTTCACTACAAATTTTGCCAAACTGCACCAAGACAAACAGATCAAATGCTGCCTTGCAAAAAAAATGGGACTCAATTATATTATATTGACTCTTAGTTATTAGCTTTTTATGCCCCCATAGACGATAGTCGGGGGGCATATTGTTTTTGCCCTGTCTGTTTGTCTGTTTGTTTGTTTGTCAGCAACTTTATCATTAGTCATAACTTTTGAGCCAGTATAGATAGAGACTTGATATTTGGCATACATATGTATCTCATGAAGCCGCACAGTTTGAGGGGTGACGTGTCAAGGTCAAGGTCATCCTTCAAGGTCAGAGGTCAAATATATGGGTCAAATCGCCGACTTTAACATTGGCCATAACTTTTGAACCAGTAGAGATAGAGACTTGATATTTGGCATGCTTGTGTATCTCATGAGGCTGCACATTTTGAGGGGTGACATGTCAAGGTCAAGGTCAGAGGTCAAGGTCAGAGGTCAAATATATGAGGGGGCATAGTGTTTCACAAACACATCTTGTTTACTAATGAATTAAAGATATGTTGAACACAAGAGTTAATACAGACTTGTGATAGTGTTAGAATAATTTCAAATCGGTATAAATTTTGAAGCCTTTCCAGTTTTGTGCGCAAGTCTGTCTGTCTGATGGAGTACAATCTTTAGAGTGAACCTCTTGATCACCACTGCACACAGTTTGGATCCAAATCTCATGCTGAGTAACTTATTGATCTGAACTGATTTACACTCTGATAGTGTTCTCAGTAGAGAAGTGAAAGATAAATCAATGTAGACACATTTTAGCAAACAATTGTTAGTAGTCGGCTCCCTTTACCAATAAAGATAGCTACAAGTTATTTAGGAAACTGAAAATAACACAAAAACAAGCATATTTTCAAATTATTTATTCACTGACCTATACATATTAAATTCTACTACACAATATTTAACAGTGGAATCTATTCTGACAGTATGAATCTTAGGGTTTATTTTGCTTGAGTGTTTGGAATGGCAATCAGTGTAGACCCTGACCAAAGGCTTCACTGTTTTCATACACTTATTTTCGACTTTGAAAGTGTTAAAATAAGACGAGGACAATTTCTCACATTCAGAGAGTTTATATTAAGTTTCATCTATTCACAGCATTAGATATTTGGTAAAAACTTCATTCCTAGGGACAAGATATCGGAAAAATGCTAAATATTCCATTGTTATTTTGATTACTACTGTAATAAAATGAATGTTGAATTTTTATTTATTTATTGTTATTTGTTTCTGCCTATTTTCACCCTTTCTATTTAGAGATCGTTCTCAAAGAACAGTTACATGCATTCATTTTATAGCAGGATAGTTAATCTGATCTGACCGTAACCTTTTCCACAAAGGAAATATGGATCATTTTACTTTTTTTGTGTCGTCCTTGATATTGATATGACTGACATGGTTCATTATACCCCCACGACGAAGTTTGGGGGTATACCGGAACCAGGTTGTCCGTCCGGACGGTCTACTAGATTGAGACTTAGGGCCATTTTGTCTTGGGCAATAAATACAGGGCCTTTTTTGTAAACAAAGGGGCCATAGGGCACATTTAACCTAACCAGTCCACCAAAATGGTCCTTTGAGGGTAAATTAGTCCTTACCTTGGACATGTGGTTAAAGGGCCTTATTTTAAAATTTGGTTATTATCTCCCCTGAGGCCCTCTGAGGCATTTGCTGCAATTTTTAGCAACCGGTCAATGGATCATGGCCCCTTAACTGTATATGGCCCTGTATTGGTCTACAGACCACTAAAATGGCACCCTCCTTCAATCTGGCGGCACGTGGACACCATTTTGTCCGGCCTTCTAAAGATTTGCTTCAATTTTGTTGAGAGTTTATATACAGCTTTATGAGCATATAAACATGTGACCCTCTACATCATGAATATTCATATAAGAAATAATGAATATAAATAAGTTGATTTTTTTTATAATAACTACGACAGAGAAATTGTCAACCATGGTAGAAAGTCAGACTTATTTCATTCATTCCATAAGCAAACGTAGTAGACACTAACCAGAATGCTCTTGTAGGTGTCGTCTAATCTATGTCTACACTGTTTGTAAAACATGAAAAGAATTATGTATGATGTAAAGGTTTAACCTTTTACTCCGTAAATGTGCACCTCTACACCTTTACAAACAGAGTAGACCCCATAGATGCCGTCTGATCAGGATCTGCTTTGTTTGCTTATGATATAATTTACTCCCCCTAATTATTCGCAGAATATGCGTGGTAACTCTTAGAGGGTATTTACAAAGCGCTCACGCACTGAACTAAGAAGGACCACCTTCAGTCAGAGGGTCATACAATTATGGAATAAACTTCCCAATGATATAGTACTGGCACCCTCGGTCAACTCCTTTAAAGAACGACTAAATTCGAAATGGGTAGGGGGCCCAGACAAGTTCAGTCCTGAATGCTTAAACTGACAGAGGCACTCAAATATCAGTTTTAAAATAGTTTGGGTTGTATAAGCCTACCCTAAACTGCTAAGCCTGACAGATGGCTCTAAAGATATTAGTTAATATTAACTAATTGTACTTAGTTTGATCGTCACTGATCTTGCTTCTAACAGTATTGTGAGAAAAGCATTTATTGAGGATCAGAGGCCTTAAACATGTATATAAACTATAGTTAACAGCTGTCAGTATTAAATGATATTTTAACCTAATGTACATATACAGATTTTTTACCATTATTAATATGTATACCAAAAACCTTCTCAAACTAATACTAGATATATACAAAACCATTAAGTGCATGGCACTACCTTTCCAATTAGGGAAAACATAACTAATATTGCCTAAAAACGTATTGTTTATATGGACAAGTCCATATCTGGCAATCATCTATATGTGAAATATGTGAAAATAATATAGATTTGATTTTACAGTGTCTGCCAGCGCCAATATGCCCATGTCCTATTATAACACGAATCTAATTAATATTCAAGATGTCATTATTTTTACATGAATATTCATTGAGTAAATGGTTAAACAGTAAACATTATAATAATAATAATAATTATTATTATTATTATTATATTACTATTATTATTATTATATTAGGCCCTATTATTATTATTATTAGTCCCTCACCGGTGAAATCAAGTGCGTTTAGATACAGTAAAACCTCTCTTAACCGGCCGTTAAATTTAGTATGAATATCGGTCTTGGAGACAGGTGGCAGCTTAATGCAGGGTGAAAGTCATGCAGAAAGCTCCTCTAGGAGTTTTCTGCTTGACTTTCACCCTGCATTAAGCAACCACCTGCCTATAAGTGTCTAATTTCTTATCTACTAGAATTCCGGTTAAGAGAGGTTCTACTGTAATACATTGTACATGTACAGAAACACCTGACTTATGCGACAATATATTGACCAGTCACTTGGATCTTGAAAGACAGGTGGTTGTTTAATGCCAGGCAAAATAATACAGAAAGCTCTTATAGGGACAAAAGTACTTTTGACGTGCATTAAGCTACTACCTGTCTTATAGACACTTTATTAGATCTCTTTTTGATGGTCGCTTAAGAAAAGTTCTACTGTTCTTGCTTATACAGCCCATTTCTCGTGTACTGCGCCATTTTATACTTATATGACATGTCGTTTGTGTAATAAATCTGAGATCCTTGGTTCTGCACTGAGATGTTCTGGGCGGAAATCTCATTGAAGATGGCATATGTTCTTAGTGGACATTTGAAAAATAAATTCTCGTATAAAAAGGTTTGATTTCAAAAGCAATCCTAGATTCCATACGCACACAAAATATTGTGAAATTGATAGATGCATAGCTTTCCTTTTCCATACACAGTAAGACTTTCGTCCTCCATTAAACAAACACCTAATTTTAAGTACATCTATGTTTATTCCTGAAGTGGTCATTTGTGATCGGGAGTTTACTGTATAGCATAGATTTATTATTGTAGGGGTTTACATCATAGCTCAAGATGCGTAAATGTCAAACGTTATTATTGTAGGGGTTTACATCATAGCTCAAGATGCGTAAATGTCAAACGTTATTATTGTAGGGGTTTACATCGTAGGTCAAGATGCGTAAATGTCAAACGTTATTATTGTAGGGGTTTACATCGTAGGTCAAGATGCGTAAATGTCAAACGTTATTATTGTAGGGGTTTACATCGTAGCTCAAGATGCGTAAATGTCAAACGTTATTATTGTAGGGGTTTACATCATAGGTCAAGATGCGTAAATGTCAAACGTTTTCAAGAATAACTCCTTTATTTCTCCACCAAACACAAAACTGACCATACCTTCGAGATGATTCTAAAGAGCGGTCATAGTACATGTATAGCAAGGCGAGAACAGAAAAATATAACAAGACTGAGAATGAAGTACGGGGTGACTTTTCAGGTCGTCACACAAGTATTTAACAACTGCTGTTGAGAAGTACAAATATTCTAAAAATGGGAGATCCTTCGAAAGCAAAAGTAACAATATGAGAAGAGAAAATTGCAGACTCGGTTTTATTGAGTCTGTTCATGAGTAGTAATTAAAACTGCAACACTACTCGCGCCCCTAGCACCGGCTTAAGCAGTATTCAATTTTCGAAACTAATAACATAAAAAACTAATGAAAACTAAAAGTATTGTGCTGCGTTAAATTTAATGAAGAAATTTCTTAATACATCTTATAAATGTATACTCGTTTTTTCTTATATGACTTTGATTCAACAATAGTTACGCTTTGACTGCGGATAAATTTAGTTTCTTGGTAGTTGTAACTTGTTTATCTCCCTAGACTGACATTCAAATACAGTTGAACTCCGATATATCGAACATCGGGATAACTCGAACAAAAAAGTTCAGTCCTACCAAAACTTACAATACAGAATTGCTCTAATAATGTATCCCTACAGATATCTAGAAACATATGTGACAGCTTAATACAGATTTAAAGTAATTTCTGTAGACCTGTATTAAGCTTTGGCCTTGAGAAATTGTTCAGATTGGAAATCGGATGACTCGAACCTCTGTTATCTCGAAACTAATTTGTATGGTCCCTTGAAGTTCGAGTTATCGAAATTCAGCTGTAGTGGTAACTTCGATCATCTTTTCTCAACCACATTGCTGGCCAGCGACAATTAAAATAAAGTTGTAAAAAGGTGATGGAACAAAATTTTAATGCTTTAACTGTAATATAAATGTAAATAGGACTGGATGGAAACTAATTTAGACAGATAAATGAAATTCAGATATTAATTTAACATTACTTCTAAATTTATGTTTATCTCAATCATATCCAAACATGCTAAGTTTCGTGGGATATTGAGTGGGCGATGAACGGCAAAAGGTACATGAGATGAATTAGCTATCTGTAAAAAATAGTAAATTGCAATAATCTTATTCCCACCATGCACGGTAAACTTCTGTCTGTCTTACATGTCTCCAATGGAGAGCTATCATTATTATGTACTTTCAGATAGCCGACGTGGTCGTAATGTGTAGCAGCTTGTTTCTTGAAATGAATTTAATTCTGATGTAGAGCAATAAAATACAAATAATCCCATCTGTTTGAATCATATACACCAAAACTAATGATGAGCACTCTTGTTACTGGTTGTAGTTTGTCTCCTGAAATGGATTTAATTCACCCATGTACTATAGTGTGGAGCAATAAAACTCAAATAAGCCCATCTGTTTGAATCATATACGCAACAATTGATGGAGAGCAACCTTGAAATTGAAATGTTTAGCCTTGCATTTACCCCTCTTAGACACGTGGTAATACCTTTTGACAACGTATGACGAGTAATAAGGCTTGGTCAAATGGGCGTCTTTTGTCGGTTATCTGCCCCTGTCCATCCAGGTGGCGCTGCCACCGAGTAGGTCCTTTCAGAGACATATACATGTATGTCTCTGGTGCTTTGTTACACTTGTGTTATCCACTATTGATTGTTTTCACTTTGATTACACAAGTTTTTTTTAATCGAGAATAACGAAGCATGTGGAAATATATTGTTTGCATTTTGAAGTTTTAGTTTTGTTTTATTTTGCACTTTTCTTTAAAAAATACAGATAAATGATAAGTTTACCCTAAACCTAAGAAACCGACAGAAATACATGGCTACATTTCAGACTGCCACTTAAATGTTAAAATGTCTTTATTATATCATTTAACAGATAATATGCCTTTTAATGCCTTTGCAAACAGAGTAGACTCCGATCAGACAGATCCTCTAGGAACCGTCTAATCAGGATCTGCTCTGTTTGCTTATGATACAATATAGATATGATTCCACAGTTTCTGCTATGCCCCGAAATTCCTTTGTTAATATATCATTATAAAAATAGTTTAATTGATATTCATGATCACATTATTTCTTACATTTATATTCATAGAGTGAAGGGTTAATAAAATCGGAAACTTTTTTGGGAGGGAAGGGGACGTTCAGTATTGTTTGTGTAACAGTCTAGCAGCGGCATGGGCCCCAGTGTCATAGATAAGTTATCACCATATATCACACCCTGCTGAGACCTTTTGTGTCATAACCTCCAAATTTAATTAGTAAGGTCTTGTTTATTATGCAATCACGTGGAGAAAGGGGCTAAACCGGATATCCAATAAATCAGGGAACAGTGGTATCTACTTGACATATATCACAATTAAAAAAAACAACTTTAGCTTTATTAATATTTCATTTTACTTCTGCAATTAAAGTTTGATTGTCCGATTTAAGCAAACAAAAACAAACCATGCAAAAAGAAAGAAACAAACAATACATATTGGAAACTGATCAGAAGCTGTTATATAACAGATTGTCACTAGTAAGAATACTAATCGTCTGTTCTGTTTTTAATAAATAAACGTCTTATCTGGATCCGTATCGTTTTACTTAGTCAATGAAATTTGCAAGAGAAGTTCAATGTCTTGAAGGCTTAATTTTTAATTGAAGTTGAAGTTGAAAAGGAAAACCTCTAAAACAATCGTCACTGTCATTACAATTAGCTGATGTCTTATAGACTGGTTTCCTACAATTTTAAGGGTTAAATATTTTAATTTTATTTGATATCTGAGGTGGTTTCTGATATAAATAAAAACTATACTCGGAACACAGCAAAAGCACAGTGTACGGTCAAATAGTGTGAATTCTAATCAGTTATTAAACTTTTTTTTATATTTTGATCTGGATCAAACTGTTGAACGTGTTAACCATTACTCCATGTAAGAAATGGTGGCATCGTGAATATTAATTAGATATATTTTTTAAAATGGCAGATTAACACATGAATGTTTTGCGAAAGTAGGAACTATAGAACTATAGAGCAGACCCTGATCAGAAAGCCCCTACACTGTACAGGAGCCATCTGATCTGGGTCTACCCTGTATGCAAAGGCAAACTTTTACTTGCACTAATTAAAGTAAGTATGGACTCTCAAATGAACAAAAAGGAAGAAATATTAAAATTAAAACTATATCGAACAAACAACTGTCAAGGGCATATACACAATATCATAGAAGTCAGATTTTACATTATGACAGGGGAAGTGTAATGACCGGTCCTGAAAGTGTAATGTCTACCTCCCTCCTCTGTTTGTGCAAAATGGTTGAAAGAACAATATTTATGTTCAAAATGTAAGAAATTTTCATTTCATCTTCATGATTTAAATCATTTTGTTGATCAGTCTTATCATGAATAAATTCAGTAAACACATACAATGGCGATCGATAAAATCAGAAGTTATCCGGATGAGGGACCTACTCGGTGCGAGCGCCACCTATAAATTGAATTTGGGGAGATAACCCACAAAAGACGCCCATCAGACATCTCATGTACGATTCATCTGCTCGGGATCTGCATTGTTTTCGAGCCAAAATACAATATTTGAATGAGTTTCGGGGTCTATATCATTCTTCGTTATATGAATTTGCTTTGTTGTATGTTTATGACGCTAACCTCTAGTATAACTACATTATGTCCATCCTAATAGCTTAAGATGCTGTTTAACAAGACCAGATGCCTCACATCGAATCGGAGTCTACACCGTGGCATAGTGGTACTGTTTTGGTTTCTTACATGTGATATATTTGGTTTTGTTTTATGTTTATTGCGACTCTCATACCGGCGTCATGTGACAAACTTGTATCATTTGAATCATACTGCTACCCAAGTATGGGCTGCTTGAAACTGCCGACAACATCAGATGTCTTACTTGTAGACGGAGGTCCGGGATTTGTTCTGCTGATGAGTGGTAATATATAGAGCATCTTACATTAGTGTTCGTTGCAAATTGTTTTTAGGAAACGCGTTTAATATAATTATATGACACGAGCTTTAACATAAACCTTAAAATGCCATAGAACAGCTGAGGGCTGTTTCGGCCATTGCTTACAACCAGCGTAGTAATACAACGAACGACGCACATTGAGCGCCACGATTGGCTAACGCTTAAATGAGCGCCATGCTTGGCTTACGATTGCTAATTTACATAACAAATGCACTAGTGCATTTTCGCGATTTACGGCACTCTGTTACGGCACTCCCACAAGGCAGATTATGTGATAAATGAAGTTATTGTATGCTTAATACGGTATTTAGAAGTGCACAATGGTAGCTAAATGAAAAAAGTAGTAAAGTTAAGCCGGAAAAGCCACACACAACACGCCAGAATCACAAAAACACAGACAGAAATCATTTATATTGCAATTTATACACATACACACATACATACAGGAGAAAGCCACACACAAGACGCAACCACCAACAACACATCCACAGACAGCACGCCACATACACGCATGCGCACAACCAAACACACGCAAACACACGAGAACACAGAAAACACGAACAAACACACAAGCACCAGGCAAACATGAACACAAGCACAAAGACACAAGACAAACAAATGTAAGGGTGACAAAGAGAGTACCGCCTTGGCACGGTCAATAGCAAACTCACCACTGGGGGTTAAAGCGGTTTACGGACGTCCTAACCTCACATTTAGCCTCACACAAAGGCCCTATAACAAACATTGTAAATAAAGGTATCCACACCGGACTTCCCCACAACATGGAAGACAGTAATCACCGTACAAAATGTAAAACATAGCATAACAACTGTGAAAGTCCGTCAAATATGTACTCAATGACTTTGCTGAAGACAGATCAACTGCAGGAAAGCCGTTAAGGGCACGACAGAGAAAAGGTAATGCATGAGTCTGGTAGGCTCATCCCATTTTTGGGTTTAAGAGTATACCATCATAGAGTACTACCCTCGGCCTGTCATCGTGCAAGCAAAGAGGGAAGCGTAGCGACCGACTGTAAAGGGGTTGATAACCAATCATGCAGTGTGTTGCAATATAATAGGGTCATAACCTTTCATCATAAAAGTTTTAATGCGTTTAATAAACGAATCGTGAAAATGGATATGACCCCGAATTTTCCTTAATTTGTAGATAACATCACCACAGAAATCTGGGTGAGAAATACATTGTTGCAGTTACGTCCGTGAATTGCAGTTATATTTACTAATGTGACGCTTTCCTTAGCTTCTTTTTTAAAGGAAGCCAACTTGTTTATATTCGGTTTGAAGAAGGTTTGCTGAAGACACAGAGCTCAGAGTTCGAAGATTTACTGAGCCGTCTTCCTGAGATTGTCTTCCTGAGGCAGTGTTTCGAGCACGGAGTCGGAGCATACTCTAAGCAGGCTTCACAACATTGGAAAACATCGGGGTCATATCCATTTTCATGATTTATTTATAAAACTCATTAAAACCTTTAAGAAGAAAGGTTATGACCCCATTATATTGCATCGCATTGCATGTCTGGTTATTGTCCCTTTTACAGCCGGTAGCTACGTTTTCCTCTTTGCTTGCGCGAAAACATACCAAGGGTAATACTCTATGTTGGTATACTCTGAAACTCGGAAACAGGATGAGCTTACCAGACTCATGTATTACTTTTTCCCTGTCGTACCTTTAACGGCTTCCTTGCAGGTGCTCAGCAAAGTCATTGAGTACATATTTGACTGATGTTCACAATTGTTATGTATAATATATTGTCATCTGTTTAACGTCTTCTGTGTTGTGGGTTGGTCCGGTGTAACGAAGTAAAGTGACCCCCATAGAATACTGACCCCCCGGTCAGTATTTTTTAAAAAATAGTGACCCCCGGTCATAGTATTTTGACCCCCCGGTCATAATATTACGACCCCAGCACACGAAGAAAACTGACCCCTCACGAAGAATTGCGACCCCCAATAGAATAGTGACTCCCTGTCTTTGTTTCAACAAAACATACGTCCGCCCGCCCGCACGCACACACACACACACAACACGAATGTACATAAACAATTACACACACGAACGCATGTACGCACACATACCGGTACACATATGAACGCACGCACGCACATATACCGATACTTACACATACGCTTCCAAACACTCTCATACATGCAAGAACACAAACACTCACGCACACACTCACACGCACGTAGGAACACATGTCTATATGAAGAGATCACTTAATGAATTGTAAAATGTTGTATTGACTTCTATCTGACACTTTACAAAACGTAAATAGCTGTCAAAATTTCAATTATCTAAGTTCTAACTTAAAATTTCATGGATGGAACATTGTGTCAGTCACTGTAAAACTAAACATAACTTCATTTGGCAGTGCCTTTTTGTATGGTCAATGCTGTGTGCAATGCCATATATCATATCCATATTTTGAATACATTTGTAATTTATCACCTATTGAAATTAATTGAAATAAGTCTCATCGAAGTGAGGCAACATAAGTGTTCGACATCATGCCTTTTGAATTATTTTAGCGAAGTGGGAAATAATTTTGTTGTTGTTGTTGTTGTTGTGTTTGCTTCGTCTACCACCACCACCACCACCACTACTACTACTACTACTACTCCTACTACTATAATTACCGCTACTACTACTACAACAACTACTACAACTACTACATCTACTTTTAATCCCACAACTACACATACTACTCCTCCTACTACTACTCATATACCTCTTCCTATTACCTACTTTCCTTCACACGTACCAAATAAAAACCCACCCACCCAAAACCCAGCCACCCACTCAAGCACAAACCCAACCACCCACAAACCCATCCACCTAATACTGCCGCTGTTGCTGCTACAACTGCTACTATTACTATTCCTACTTCCTAGTACTACTTCTGCTATTGCCTACTATATTCCATCTATACTACTTCCACTACCTATACTACTGCTACTACTACCTATACTTCTACTAATTAAATACTACTATCTACCTACCTACCTACCCTACCCTACCCTACCCTACCGACCTACCTAGTGACCGCACGGTCATAGCATTTTGAGCCCTTTTTATCACTGACCAATGTGCACAACGTTCATTAGAACAAACGTGTTATTTAGAAAGGGGGCACTTTTACTGAAGAATATCGACCCTGGTCAATATTCTTTAAAAAGGGCAACCCCCGGTCGTAGTGCTTTTTAATCTATCTCCAGTATAATTAAAGAAAGTTAAACTTTACTCGAAAAAAATTAGCCTTGGTCATTATTATTATAGATGAAGTGACCCCCGGTCATAGCAATTTGAGCATCGTGTATTATATCATGACTAAAGCGCGCACTGCTAATTGAACCCAAGTATTTTGTTCATAGGGGTCACATTTTCTGAAAGAAAATCGACCCCCGGTCAGTATCTTATAAAAAAAATATCGACCCCCGGTCATAGTGCTTTGACACACGTTCGTGATATGTTGAACAACTCCCGCGAACTTAATCTACCGCCAGTATAATTTAGGAAAGAGTTAAACTTTACTCGATTTTATTTAACGTTGGTCATAATTCTTACAGATGTAGTGACCTCCGGTCATAGCAATTTCAGCCGTGTTTATACTGTAATGACTTAAGCGCAATCCTAATTGAACCCAAGTATTTTGTGCATAGGGGGTCACATTTTCTGAAGAATATCGACCCCCGGTCAGTATTTTTTAAAAAATAGCGACCCCCGGTCATAGTACTTTGACACACGTTCATGATATGTTGAACAGTTCCCGCAACTTTAATCTACCTCCTGTATAATTTAAAGAAAGGGTTTAATTTTACTCGTAAACTATTTAACTTTGGTCATAATTACAGATGTCATGATCCCCGGTCAGAGCAATTTCAGCCCTGTTTGTCATATCATGGCTAATGCGCGCCTTGCTAACTGAACCCAAGTATTTTGTACACAGGGGGTCACATTTTCTGAAGAATATCGACCCCCGGTCAGTATTTTTTAAAAAATAGCGACCCCCGGTCATAGTACTTTGACACACGTTTATGATATGTTGACCAACTCCTGCCAACTTAATCTACCTCTGGTATAATTTAAGACAGACTTTAACTTTACTCGATTTTATTTAACCTGTGTCATAATTCTTACAGATGTAGTGACCCCCGGTTATAGCAATTTCAGCCGTGTTTATCCTGTAATGACTAAAGCGCACAATACTGATTGAACCCAAGTATTTTGTGCACAGGGGGTCACATTTTCTGAAGAAAAATAGCGACCCCCGGTCATAGTACTTTGACAAACGTTCATGATATGTTGAACAGTTCCCGCGACTTTAATCTACCTCCTGTATACTTTAAAGAAAGGGTTTAACTTTACTCGTAAACTATTTAACTTTTGGTCATAATTACAGATGTCATGATCCCCGGTCAAAGCAATTTCAGCCCTGTTTATCATATCATGGCCAATGCGCGCCTTGCTAACTGAACCCAAGTATTTTGTACACAGGGGGTCACATTTTCTGAAGAATATCGACCCCCGGTCAGTATTTTTAAAAAAAATAGCGACCCCGGTCATAGTATTTTGACACACGTTCATGATATGTTGACCAACTCCTGCCAACTTAATCTACCTCTGGTATAATTTATGACAGAATTTAACTTTACTTGATTTTATTTAACCTGTGTCATAATTCTTACAGATGTAGTGACCCCCGGTTATAGCCATTTCAGCCGTGTTTATCCTGTAATGACTAAAGCGCGAAATACTGATTGAACCCAAGTATTTTGTGCATAGGGGTCACATTTTCTGAAGAATATCGACCGCCCGCTCAGTATTTTTTAAAACACAGCCACGCCCGGTCATAGTGGATTGACACGCGTTCATGATATGTTGAACAGTTACCTCGAACTTAATCTACTTCAAGTTTATCTTAAAGAAAGGGTTTAACTTTAATCGTAAACTATTTAACCATGGTCATAATTCTTACAGATGTAGTGACACCCGGTTATAGCAAGTTCAGCCGAATTTATCCTACCATGACTAAAGCGCGCAATACTAATTGAACCCAAGTATTTTGTACGTAGGGGGTCACATTTTCTGAAGAATATCGACTCCCGGTCAGTAGTTTTTAAAAAATAGCGACCCCCGGTCATAGTGATTTGACACATGTTTATGATATGTTGAACAGGTCCCGCGAACGTAATCTATCTCCAGTATAATTTAAAGAAAGGGCTAAACTTTACTCGTAAACTATATTTTGTATTGTGTACATAGGGGGTCACATTACCTGAAGAAAATCGACCCCCGGTCAGTATTTTAAAACAAATTCGTTTAACTCCCCCCAACCCCAACACACACATACCCACCCACCCGATGCTGCAGCGACAGCAACAAAAACAAAGCTGCAGCCGCAGCAATATTAGGTATTCAAGTATTTGCAATGGTTACTAATGTGTTAGTAATAGTTGGGGCGGGGGTCAATATTTTATAGATATCGCGGAGAGGGTCGCTATTTTTCAGAGGGGAGTCGATATTTTTCAGAAAGGGGGTCGATTTTTCTGAAGAATAGTGACCGGGGGGTCAGTATTCTATGGGGGTCACTTTACTTCGTTACACCGGCAGGGATACCTTTATTTACACTACATGTATTTGTAAAGCTAGGGTGATTTAGAGATAAGTGTGAGGTTAGGACGTCCGTAAACTGTAATCCCCCAGTGGTGATTTTGCTACTGACCGTGCCAAGGCGGTAATCTCTTTGTCATCCTTACTTTTGTTTGTCTTGTGTCTTTGTGCTTGTGCCTGTGTTCATGTTTGGAATGTTTGTCTCTTGTACTTGTGTATTTGTTAATGTTTTCTGTGTTCATCTCTGTGCCTTCCACTTGTCGAAAGCGCTGCGGTGCCACATTCAAGTGTTTGGGCTGGCGAAGGGCATGAATTCATCCGTGCACCATGAAGCTTATATCGATCCTGTGCCTCCCTATCAGTCACTATTCCAGGTCATAAACAACAAATAAGGACACTTGAAACACAAAGATGGGCGGGCTACATCAGAAACACCTGGATATCATCGACTACCTTTCCGCCGTCATCGTGCTTGTTCTTCAAGCAGACTGGTCGGACTATTAACATAACACGTATATAAATGTATCTATGCAGCTGTTGCAAATACAAACTAGCTATTGGAAGTTGTCAGACAGCGAGAAAGGTTGTGGTAAATGCATATTTGTAAAGCGCATGCCTATGACAATATCATAATCACTGAAATATGAAGGTCTGGATTTTAACAGTGGTTACATCTATCCTTTTAGCTGAATGCAATGTTGTTGGAAAGCGACATATGAAAATTAAGGGCATTGGATGCGTCGTATCTATGTTCAAAGATACAAACGAAACCAATGGTATCATCGTAAGGATAGACTCTGTGAAAGAAGTTCAGAAAAATGGCACGGACGTCGGTACAGTCGGGACCACGAAACGATCATTTACTAATTTCTCCAAGACCAGTTTCGCAATATCAGAGACCACAATGAAATACCCGGGGTCTCCGATCACTGTAAAGAAAGTTTCGTTGAGCGCGAACCTCGATATCGACACAACCCACAATGTTAAAGCAATGTTGACGGTTGAGGTAAGCGTATTCCAGAGAAAGGGAAAGGTGCAAGTCAATGGGAATGAAATCAATGTCAGAGGTGGCGACGTTAAATACGAGATCAAAATAGATAAATGGTCTCTCTGTGGGACCGATAAGGTGGTGTGTCACAATGGCCGAGAAAACTTGACCGGGACATTTCTTGTTGTAATCTTGAGCGTTAAAGGACAGGATGCGGCGACACTTAAGGCTGGTACCACCAAGGCGTACAAACCAGGAAATGGGCCCTACATTAAGGTTTGAAACACATCATTTTGTTTTACTCTCAGTTATAACCACATTTTATATTTTACAGGGCGAAACTCAATTATCTATTTGTTTTTCATGTTCATGTGTCAATGCTCAACTTAAAATGTAAACATTCCATATAAAATTCAAACGTACAAATATGAAAGTACAAAAATGAGTAATGCAGGAAACACCACATACAGAACAAACAGTCGCCCGATCAGCAACGCAAGGAAACAGCAAATGTACATAACTATAAAAACATCAAGAGACGCACAAAGACAAAACAAACATACAATAGGGGGAAGATGGAAGTACCGCCTTGGAACGGTCAGTGACAAAAGTCACTGGGGGTTAAACCGGTTTATGGGCGCCCAACCTCACACTTATTCCATCCCCACCCTAAAAGACAAACAGTGTAAATAAACGTATCCCCTCTCCGACTAATCTACAACAACCGCGACGGCAAATACAGTGGTAAAGTGCATGTATAACGAAAACATTTAAGTGAACAAACTGTATCCACCTATCGCTAGTGTACTCAATGATTGAGCTGCAAACAGAGTAACTGTAGAAAAGTAATAAAGGGTACGACAAAAACGAAATAGTACAGATATCCGACGTTCTCCTTCCATTTCTGGATTTAAGAGGTCGCCTTCATAGAGTACTAAACCTTTCTTGTCGGCGTACATGCAAAGAGGCCATCGTGTTTGCCAACTGTAAAAGGGTTGACAACCAGACATGCAGTATTTTGCAGTAATATTGGATCATATCCCTTTTAATGAATTTTTAACATATTTGATGAACAAAGTGAGAAAATGGGTATGTCCAATGATCTTACGAAAGTACAAAAATTCATGCAGGAAACACCACATACAGAACAAACAGCAACCTGAACAGCAACACATGGAAACAGCAAATGTACATAATTATAAAAACAAAGAGACTAACAAAGACAAAACAAACATACAATAGGGGAGGATGGAGGTACCGCCTAGGAACAGCCAGTGACAAATGTCACTGGGGGGGGGGTTAAACCGGTTTTAGGGCGCACAACCTCACACTTATTCCATCCCCACCCTAAAAGACAAATAGTATAAATTAACGTATTCCTTCTTCGACTAATCGACAAAAACCGCGATGACAAATACAGTGGTAAAGTGAATGTAAAACAAAAACATTTAAGTGAAACAAACAGTATCCACATATGGCTAGTGTGCTCAATGATTGAGCTGCAAACAGAGTAACTGTAGAAAAGTAATAAAAGGTACGACAAAAACGAAATATCCGACGTCCTCCGTCCGTTTCTGGATTTAAGAGGTCGCTTTCATGGTACTAAACCTTTCTTTTCGGCGTACATGCAAAGTGGACAGCGTGATTACCAACTGTAAAAGGGTTGACAACCAGACATGCAGTATGTTGTATTACTATAGGATCATATCCCTTTGTAATGATTTTTTTAACATTTTTGATGAACAAAGTGAGAAAATGGGTATGTCCAATAATCTTACGAAGTTGTAAATCATATCACCATAAAATTCAGGATGTGAAATACCCTGTCACAGAAGTGTCCTAAGATTACACTTGTATTTGCTAATAAGTTTATGGTATCTATATCCTTGCTTGAGCAGCTTTTCAGTTAAAATGAAATATCGGTTGTTAAAATTGTCAACAGATAAACACGCTCTAGCACAACGAATAATTTGAGATGTATAAACCCCGTAAAATGGGGCACGGGGAACATCTCCGTCAAGATGAGGGAAATTTACAATATTAAAATTAAAATCATATCTTTTGTCATATATTTTAGAAGAAATCATTCCATTTTCGATTTTAAGGTCTAGATCAAGAAAAGCTGCACAAGTGTCGGAAGGGTTAGCTTTATTTAACTGAAGTTCTTTTGGGTAAATAGTAGGAATCCGAGCATCAGAGGGTTATCTAATTTTAAAAAATCCAAATATCGAGAAGTTTCATTGAATGCTTTTATAATATCTTGTGACTGTGGATTTAAACGTAACATTCTCTCTCATAGCAGTACAAAAACAAATTGGCGACCAGTACCCATAGGAATACCAATAACTTGACGGTATATAGCATTCCCATAATGTGCATGAGTAATCTTCTTCGAAGATTATTATATATGAGTTTCATCAGGGCCTATTTCAGCGAACCCACATATTCGATCGTATGAAATATTTAGTTTTATGTGGTTACTCTATCGTATATGTAGTTTGTTCTAGTCATTACATAATAAAATAAAACGGAACTTTTGTGACCAATTCATGACAAACATTTGTCGTTCTTGTTTCTGCCGCAAGGGTGTCATAAACATTAATATGAATAGTGTTCGTGTCTGAATCTAGAGTCGCACAAAACAATGCCTATATCGGGTTACAGCATTGGGGAGGGGGATTTTCTCAAATAATTACCTCAAACAAAAAGTGAATTTCCGGTCAGGAGAGGAATCTTGCTTTTTCATCTGTTCGTTGGTTTTAAACAGATACATATAGAAAAAGACACATAGCACCGGGGAAACTTATCCGATTGTTTACCGTTGCACGGGGCTACGTTATAGACTTTATTGACAGTTTATACAGGACCAAAAAAGCCGTAATAAATGATGATACGAAACAAATAATTTAATAAGAATAGGAAGTGCACATTTTATGTCACTTTCACTTTGCTTGTGCCTTTTTCATTTTTTTGTTCGGATTTGGGAAATATTTCGGGTGGGACCATTTGCCCCCGGATTCTACGCCAATGTAAACTAAGGCCGCTCTAGAATGACAACTCAAAGGGTTATTATGCCAGGTCTGATATCCTAATAAAGCTAAATGCAAGGTCACATGTATGCAGACAGCTTTCCTCAATGTTCCTTCAATGTTCCAACACTATATGGTCGCTGTATGGATTCTGTAACAAATATCTGATCTTCAGTAATCAGAGATTTTAATTTGCAGGTTATGACTAACAGAGGTTCATCATCTGCAGAAAAGGTGCCCGATTATCCGAAGTTGAGCATGTCAGCCGACAAACAGCAGTTCACATCAAGACTGAGCCAGTCTCATAAATCTTTCGGAATCGTCTTGATTCTGTCCTTTGGTCCTGATGAAAACTGTATGGCCTATGTTCCAAGCAATTCAGCAAATATTGTTTATGCTGAAAAAAGTAAGTATTCTGTGTATTGGACGTTCCATTATACAGTAAATGATAATAATTCTTTATTCGTACAAACATATGTTGAAAATAAACGTTAGTAAAAACACTGACTATACCAAACAAAATCTAAAATTCACATGCGTTTCGCATTCTAATGGTCCAACAATGAGATTTCCAATCAGGGCAATTTGTAAAAAAATGAAGGCATATTAAAACATACATTTATGTTCCTATCATGATGCTTAACTGGGTTTTGCAGTCCTGCAGAATTCTTTCCTTGTGGTGAAAGTCGCCCCGTACTTCATTGTTGTTAGCAGTGTTGTTTTACTTTCTGATCCTACGTGATCCTTAGGTTTGATGTTATTAGTTTTGAAAACTGAATACCGCTTAAACCGGTGCTAGGGACATGAGTAGTGTTGCACTTTGAATTACTGCTCATGAACAGACTCAATAAAACCGAGTCTGCAATTTTCTCTTTTGTATTGCTTCTCTTGCTTCGAAGGATCTCCTACTTTCAGAATTTGAATGCAAAGTTTTGTCGTGATACCTTGCTTAAATAAAAATATATTTTGAACAAAAACACCTCCAATATGTCCCAAGTATACGGGTATTGCGTGACGTAAGCCTTAATTGCAACTCCGAACTACATTAAAGTTATAGGATTACACTATATTATCTTTGTTTATCAAGGAGGAAAGTATATAAAAGTTCAGAAAAAACGGAATGTAACAATTTGTTTACGTTATTATTTTTTGTCGTACGTGTTTAAAGCATTGATGTGCTTGTCATTTTCCCACCAAAATATTTATCATTGTTTACAATATAGTCTGAAAGACAACAAAAGTAACAATGCGAAAAGAGAAAATTGCATACTCGGTTTTATAGAGTCTGTTCATGAGTAGTAATTAAAAGTGCAACACTTCTCATGCCTCTAGCACCGGCTTAAGCAGTATTCAATTTAGAAACTAATAGCGCTAAAACTAATGAACCCGAAGGACCAGAAAATATACCAACACTAAGAAAGCCTGAAAATTTACAAGAAACTGTTGCTTATTTTAGCAGGAACAGGTGTATTCTTCATATTTAGTTACATATACTGGAATGTAGGACAAAAGTCCCTTTCATATCCCTTGATATATAAGATATAGCTGGCTGCAGTATATTATAGTTAAATTAATATGCGTATAAGTAGTATATAATAATTCTATAATATATAGATGGACAGAAGGCTGTGTAGACCATTTCGAACTTTTGCGTGTATTGTATTTACTCCAAATATTTGGATATGTAAACCTACAACTAAAATGGATAATTCTTTCCTTAAAGGGGATGCCCCTACATTTGACGCGTTTCATAAACACTTAAAATATACAATACTCATTTATTTATATGCTGAAAAGTAGTTTACCGCAAAAAGCCCCATCCAATTACCGTTTATAATGACAAAACATCCATGTGTTTGATATCGCCGATACCGCTTTTACTACCCGAAGTTTCAGTTTTATGCCGGTTGGGTTTTAGTTTCGTAACTGTTCGCTCTATTCGCGATTCTCCGACCACTTCCGAGAAAGCTATTACGTAAACAATGGAAGGATCGGGTGATCATCGGCAAAACGCGGAAGAATTTAACGGAAAAGGCCGATAATATTGTGTTGTAGAACAAAAATTATCAGTATTGATGAAATCAGTTTATTTATATCACAGGGGCATTTTTCGATATAAGTTCAAATTGGGAACCTTCATAATAATGATAGAGCATAACAAATACAAAATGTACCAAGTTTTATGATATTATTGAAAATATGCGATCATTGTAGGGACTTCCTCTTTAAGTCCTTGCCTGCTAAGCACCTGGTGTTTGCAAACAATCTGGATCCAGAGTGTTTATACAAACAGTCTGGACCCAGGGTGTTTATGCAAACAGCTTGCATGAGAATGCAATTAGTTTGACACCCGGTCAGAATTTTCTCGAAAGCTTACACAACTTAGAAGCAAGTGAAAACTTTAACAAGTCCACAAGGGGAGGATTATTCCTTATTCATTCCTAAACAGAGAAGACCTAAATCTCAATGAACACTTTCTGATCTGGATCTACCCTGGGTTTGCAATGACAATTAATGAAGATGTATTAGGTGAGGATAATGTAATTATCACACACCTTATACAAGTATTTTAATTAAGAACGCGAAAGAACTTTATGTTAAACTCAAAAACGTGTAAGGCCTAGGCTCATTAACATTTAAATACCTAACCTAGTAGGGTCCAATTGAATATGTCGCATAACTAGATTCATCTATGTTCAGAAGTTGTCCGATACTAAACTGATGGTTGGATTAAAGGCAGCGGAGCCTGTCTTAAGTGACCTAATAGTCATTGGACATCGTAATCTTAAAACATCAGGTGATTGCTTAACGTAAATAACATCCGCTGTATATAACATCTGCTGTATATAACATCTGCTGTATATAGCATCTGCTGTATATAACATCTGTATATAACACCAGCTGTATATAACACATAGGTTCATTTCTGTGCATGGTTTTATGGTTAAATAGTCATCTGTATGTATCATCGCAGGAAACACCAGCAACAGGATGGTCGTGAAATTTCACAGGCTCGAAGAAAGAACCGCTGATGACACCGCAATCAAAGACAAGAATCACCGCGTCATAATATTCTCTAACAAGACCTCTTTGGTAAAGTGAGTATCAAACATATGTGAATTGGTTGACAGTAGTTGACATCATTTCAACCCGAAATGTGTATGTTATTAGAGCTGTACACGCGACAACATAATGCGATGTGTGACTAGCGCAGTTCAAAATAAGAAATGGGGGTCATCTCAAAAGCGTATCCAGTCTCCTTTACATGATAGCTTGTCTGCGTTTCGAAACATAACTTTCGATGATTAAAAGTACAAAAATGAGTCATACAGGAAACACCATATACAGAACAAACAGTCGCCCGAACAGCAACACAAGGAAACAGTAAATGTACATACATGTAACTATAAAAAAACATCAAGAGACGCACAAAGACGAAACAAACATACAATAGGGGGAAGATGGAAGTACCGCCTTGGAACGGTCAGTGACAAAAGTCACTGGGGGGTTAAACCGGTTTATGGGCGCCCAACCTCACACTTATTCCATCCCCACCCTAAAAGACAAACAGTGTAAATAAACGCATCCCCTCTCCGACTAATCTACAACCGCGACGGCAAATACAGTGGTAAAGTGCATGTATAACGAAAACATTTAAGTGAACAAACTGTATCCACCTATCGCTAGTGTACTCAATGATTGAGCTGCAAACAGAGTAACTGTAGAAAAGTAATAAAGGGTACGACAAAAACGAAATAGTACAGATATCCGACGTTCTCTTTCCATTTCTGGTTTTAAGAGGTCGCCTTCATTGAGTACTAAAACTTTCTTGTCGGCGTACATGCAAAGAGGCCAGCGTGATTGCCAACTGTAAAAGGGTTGACAACCAAACATGCAGTAAGTTGTAGTACTACATGATCATA
Organism: Azorinus chamasolen; assembly: GCA_963576725.1. Lineage (NCBI taxonomy): Eukaryota > Metazoa > Mollusca > Bivalvia > Cardiida > Solecurtidae > Azorinus > Azorinus chamasolen. Next base: position 91,935,693 of record OY755241.1, on the reverse strand, counting down.
TCCCTTTTTATTGAATTTTTTAACATATTTGATGCACAAAGTGAGAAAATGGGTATGTCCAATAATTTTACGAAGTTTGTAAACCACATCATCATAAAATTCAGGATGTGAAATACCGTGTCGCAGAAGCGCCTTGAGATTACATTGGTACTTGTCAATAAGCGAGAGGTTTCGATAGTAAAGTTTAGAGAAAGTTTTTCTTAGTTTATGGTATCTATATCCTTGCTTAAGCAGTTTTTCATTTAAAATGAGATTTCTACTGTTAAAATCGTCAATAGATGAACAAGCTCTAGCAAAACGAATTAGTTGAGATATATAAACCCCGTAAGATGGAGCACGGGGAACATCCCCGTCAAGATGAGGAAAATTTACAATATTAAAATCAAAATCATCTCTTTTGTCATATATATTCGAAGAAATCATTCCATTATCAATTTTAAGGTCTAGATCAAGAAACGATGCATTATTGTCGGACGGGTTAGCATTATTTAATTGGAGTTCTTTAGGATAAATTGTAGGAATCAAAACATCAAAGAAAGGGTTATCTAAGTTAGAAATATCATCCAAATATCGACAAGTTTCATTGAAGGCTTTTATAACATCTTCTTGTGATTGAGGATTCAAACGCAACATGGAATCTCTCTTATAGCAGTACAAAAACAAATCTGCGACAAGTGCTGCACAATTCATACCCATAGGAATACCAATTACCTGACGGTATATAGCATTCCCATAACGTACAAATATGTTATCACAAAGAAAGGTTAGTGATTCGCAAACTTCTGAGCAAGTCCAATTGGTGTAAAATTTCATTTGCTCGTCAGTAAAGAAAGCTTTTTCATCATTACATGCCAATAATGATGTTTTTTCTCGGGCAAATACTTTCTGGATTAAATTAGTAAGCTTATCCTTAATTAAAATATGAGGAAGAGTTGTGTACAGAGTAGAAAAATCGTACGTGCTTAAGACTAGTATAAGTAAGATCTAGCCTGTATCGATTTGTATCAAATTCATTTGACTTACTACCCATAATCAGTATGCTTCATATGCCCATATACCTTGCTTATGGAACGATTTACAGTAGTACCCGTCTACGCAGGAAACAGCAATAAGACTTTATTTTGAAATTTAACCACGGGTATATGTTTAATGCAGGAGAAAATAATGCAAAACGTTCCTGAAGGAGTTTTTGTTAATGTTTGGTTTCTCCTGCATTAAGCAGTCATCCATCTCAAACCGATAAATTAGGCTTCCGTTTATGTTAGTTTAAAGGGATTCTACTGCACTTACTTACCTGTACTGTAATGCCGGTGTAATGACAAATGTGTACTCCCGTAGAATTTGTACTCCTCCTTCTACGGCTAGAAAAATTACCCCTTTAAAATTATACCCCAAACACTTTGTTTTGTGGGTACCCTGGATTCAACTTACTGGTCGACTGATCGGTCGGTTCAGGTTGGTCGATTATTTGGTCTGTCCACATAATATTGTTGCATGAAATACTAACACGGTTTGTAATGTATTTTTAATGTATTTCAATGAACCTTTGTTCACATTATAATCTTTAAATGTTCTTGTGCAAGACATACCTTTTGCCTCTGTCAGATTCGTCATCGCAGAGTCATAGCCCCTAGAGAAGGACACAATTCAGAAAAAAATGTGTACAGCGAGCATTTAATACAGTTTTAAAGAAATTTGAACGAAACATCATATGCATAGTCACTATCGAGTTTACTTGTGCAGGCTGTACCTTTGAATGTAATTGCAGGGTTATGACCCTTTGATCAAATATGTATTGTTGCTGACATGTAAATCTGGTCATAATGTGGTGTGCGGTGTAACCCGCTTGACTACCAATCTGGAGGTCCGGGGCTCAAATCCCGGTCCCTCCTGGATATTTCAGAGACGCTTTACATTTTCTCACACCACCACCTCTTCCTAGTCACCCAGAGGTTAAAATGGGTACATGAGAGGGTCACCAGTCGGTATTGCAGCTGAATGATTGCGCCATGTTAGCAGTGCTCAATATTGTAGGCAAATGACTCAATGACCAGGGGAGTAAATGTACATTTGGCCGAGCGGCCCTTTGGACTGAAAGTAGACTATAACTAGGTAATTTTTATAATGCGATTTTTTGTAATTTTAAAGCAATGTGGGTTTGGGCATATAGACGACACGGTGAATGGAATCAGAGCCATGCTATTTAGTGAAGGAGTCGTTATCATTTAATATTGTCGATACCTTGCTTGTTTTATTTGTTTTATTTAATGTCCCACCAACACAGAAACGTTATAGAGAGACGTAGACCTGGGTTGCAAGACTCATCTGAAAAACGTTTTTAGCGGGGAATCGAACCAATAACCCCTGGCTTACCGCTTAGCGCGTTACCACTAGTCCGCTCCATATTTTTGGTACCACAGTATATTTGTCTGCTAATATTCTGGCCTGCTACACATTTCAGAGTGCACATTTCTGGAATTTCTATTCATTGCCATTATCAGAGTGTCAAACAAGTTGGATCAGTATTGATTGCAAAGGTGCGTCTCTAAAAGTAAAGATATAGATTATATAGGAGAGACAACATACACTTTAGACAACCATCAAACAGCACAAACTAACAAGAGAAGAAAAGACCATACAAGCACGTTGAATAAATAAGAGCCCCGAATGCGAAATTCGAATTGTTACTGGATAATCTGATTATGTCGGACAATAGCTTCAAAGCTAGTGTTTATTTGTTGATGTAAACCGACTATAAATAAAGATGATCTTATCTTATCTTATCTTAGCCCTCAACTCCCTAAGTCCATAAAGGGAAATAATTTGGTCAAAAGAGTTATGGTCCTTTGTCATGTTATATCCCCTGTAAAGGTTAACAGGTACGTGAACTTTCTTGAGATTATCTTGAAATGTAGAGAAGCTACGGTCAATTTTTTCTGTTATTTCTATGTCCATAAAGAGGAAAATGTTTGTCAAAAATTCTGACCAGACTCAATAAAACGGAGTCTGCAATTTTCTCTTTTCGCATTGCTACGTTTGCGTCCGAAGAGTCTCCATCTTGCAGAATATATTTACAGAGTAATGTCCCTTTATCATATTACAACCCTTGTAACGGCGAGTGTATTAAAAATTCTGAAGGGAGGTGACTATTAGACAATTTGAACGGACGGACGGACAGACAGACAGCTCTGGCAAAAACAATATGTCTCCCCATAAACTAGGGATTCACCATATCCATTAGATTAGATTGAAATTTAAGAAGCTATCGCCAAGGTTAATTTAATTTTCACGACGAAGACAGGAGAAGTAACAGTGCCTTAACTGCTTTTTTAATGAACGAGCTATAACACCGAAGTATTTCACACAAAACAGAAACAAACGTTTGCAAGGAGACATATGAGTACCGTCTTTGAGTGTTTATTTACATTACATAGAAAAAATTGCCTTGTAGAAAAAGTACTCCCCAGGGAGGTACATATTCTATGACAGGAGTTAATATTTTATGTGAGGGAAGTCCATATTCTACGCAGAATATGGACCGGGAGTACCTTTTCTATGTCGAATATGGACCGGGAGTACATTTTCTACGTCGAATATGGACTGGGGTGTACTAATTCTACGGGAGTACATATTCGTCATTACACCGGCACGATGTTGCAAGCTGTCATATGGAGATCGGAGACCGCTTCGACATGAACCCCATTTCTTTTGTCGAACTGCGCTAGTTGTTGACTGCAATCAGTTATCGCGTGTACAACTCTATTTGTATCATTAATGCTGATTCTGATTTCACTAGTGGACACTCAAACACTTTGACAGAGAAAATGCAGACCAACCAAAACTTATCCCAATGCATCATCTGTTTGTGGTGAATCCCTAGTTGAAATATTCAGTAAATACATCAACTGTATATAACGTGAACATTTCATTAAAACTCAGAACACTCGTTCAAGATCAATATCTCGATTTGAAGTTGTAAGCCGACAAGAAAGGTTTCGTACTCTATGAAGGGGACCTCTTAAATCCGGAAAGGGAAGCAGGACGTCAGATATGTGTACTCGTTCTAGTCGAACCCTTTATTACTTTTCTACAGTTCTCGGTTTGCAGCTCAATCATTGAGTACACTAGCGATAGGTGGATACAATGTGTTTCACTTATATATATTTTTGTTTTACATGCACTTTACGACTGTATTTGCCATCGCGGTTGCTGTAAATTAGTCGAAGGCGGGATATGTTTTATCTCTTAGGGTGGTGATGGAACAAGTGTGAAATCGGGCGCCCCTAAACCGGTTTAAACCCCCGTTGACAATTGTCACTGACCGCTCAAAGGCGGTACTTCCATGTTACCCCTATTTTTGTTTATATTTTCGTGCGTCTCTTTATGTCCTTTATGTGCATGTACATTAACTATTTTGCATCACGATGCTGATCGGGCGGTTGTGTGTTTTAAATACAGTGTTTCCTCCATGGCTCACAAACGTACTTCTAGTATTAACGCTGGTCGGTATTCTGAAAGCTCCAAAAGAAGCCATTCTTAATAAAACCGTCACTCTTCATAAAGCCGTCATCAGATATTAATCACGAAATGTTTATATCTAGGAATTGCTGTGTATATTAGTGAAGCAGTGAAGTAAAAAGATATGCTCATCCACAACCCATCATTATGTCTCCCCCATTTATGGGGAGACATATTGTATTTGCCAGAGTTGTCTGTCTGTCCGCCCGTCCGTTCAAATTGTCATTTTGAAATGTTTTTTTCTGACATTTGAAACTTTTCATCACAAATGATAAAGCTTTTTCCAAACTATACGATATACTTTCAACATTGCCATTATTCTTTTTAGATGGAAATGTGTCCCGTTTAACATCTTATGTGGTATATTTTTCTCAACCTATTCGGTTCGTCCGAGCCTGTTCTTTGCTAGAAAATTGTACGAGTAATAGTCGTAGTTTAGTTATAACTGATAACTTTCTTAACCCTTCGCTTGCTATTCACGTCAATATACCTACCTGTAAAAAGTGAAGACCCAGATGAGACAGCTCCTGCAGGAGCTGTCTCATCAGGGTCTGCACTATTTACAAGTTGATTGTGCAACCAGTGCACTCCACAGCAGTGATTGCACAGAGAAACTAGAACTGTAAGCCAAAGGCTAACGAATACCCCCCCCCACCTGTCTGCTTGTCAGAACACCTATCATCAATCTGAACATATGTACATACAGAAACGTGAAGAGATTTAAAAACAATACATGCCCCAACCCAATTTATGTAATAAAAATGAAGAATAATTCTTAGAAATAAGACCCTTTCATGAGGTTTTTGTCAAATCCAAAGTTCTAAAGCTAGGTACCTTTTCAGAAAAACATTAAGTTCAAGGACCATAACTCTGACAAAAATTATTCAACCAGACCGATATTTTAACTTAAGCTGTACCTCATCTAGATTTATTTTTATGTCAAATATGATGTTAATATCTACAACCACTTCCAAAGAAAGACCGGAAAACTGAAAATTTGACAAAAAATTAAAGTTCAAGGGCCACAACTCTGGCAAAAATTATTCAACCAGACTGAGATTGTGAATTAAGCTGTAAATCATGTAGAGTTAGTTTTATGCCAAATATAAAGTTAATATCTGCAACCACTTCCAAGAAAAGTCCGGAAAACTGAAAATTTGACAAAAAATTAAAGTTCAAGGGCCATAACTCTAGCAAAAATTATTCAACCAGACTGAGATTGGGAATTAAGCTGTAAATCATGTAGAGTTAGCTTTATGCCAAATATAAAGTTAATATTTGCAACCACTTCCAAGAAAAGTCCGGAAAATCCCAAATTTGAAGAAAAAAATTAAAATACAAGGGCAATAACTCTGGAAATAATTATTCAACCGGACTGAGATTGTAACATAAGCTGTAACTTATAAAGATTTAGCTTTGTACTAAATATAGAGTTGATATCTGGAGTCACTTCCATAAAAAGTCCAGAAAACCGGAAAACATTGGTACGGGACTAAAAAGGGGAGATAACTCCTGAAGTAGTGGTCCGATCATAACGGAAATATGCGGTGCACAGGTTTATATGGTCATATGGCTATATATGAACTTTCAACAAAATTGAAGCAAAACTGTAGAAGAAGAAGGCCGGACAAAATTGTGTCCACGGACGGACAGACGGACAGACGGACGGACAGACGGACAGACGGACAGACGGACAACCTGATTCCAGTATACCCCCCCCCAAACTTCGTTGTGGGGGGTATAATAATTGTAGACAGTGAAGATAATTATATGTAATTATACAACAGGACATGGGTAAAGAAGAAGAAACGCATTTTAAAATTCAGCAAGAGAAGGGTTAAGAGTGGTTACAGATATCATAAAAGCGGAAAACATTTTCAACATTTCATTATCGAAATTATCTCTCATTAGTAAATATAATTGCAATCTAGGAAATTACTGCAACAAGCTATTTCTCAACCATAATTCTATATTGACGTAATCTACAAACTTAGGAATGTTCGGGATCAAATCCATTTTCATTAGATTTTCAAACACTTTAAAACTTTTCGGAAGAAAGTTTATGACCCCATTATATTGCAACCCATTGCACGTTTGGTTACTGACCCCTTTACAGCCATGGTTTTCTCCTTGCTTGTGTGATGACATGAATATGATAGTACTCTATGTTATTACTTTTAAAACCGGAAACGGGATGAACTTTTAACTTTTACGAGTTTTCTACTCTGTACACAACTCTTCCTCATATTTTAATTAAGGACAAGCTTACTAACTTGATCCAGAAAGTATTTATCCGGAAAAACATCATTCCTGGCATGTAATGCTGAAAAAGCTTTCTTTACTGACGAGCAAATGAAATATTACCAATTGGACTTGCTCAGAAGTTTGCGAATCACTAACCCTTCTTTTGGATAACATATTTGTACGTTAAGGGAATGCTATATACCGTCAGGTAATTGGTATTCCCATGGGTACGAATTGTGCAGCACTTGTCGCAGATTTGTTTTTGTACTGCTATGAGAGAGAGTTCATGTTGCATTTGAATCCTCAATCACAAGAATTTGTTATAAAAGCCTTGAATGAAACTTGTCGATATTTGGATGATATTTTTAACTTAGATAACTCTTTTCTTGAAACTCTGATTCCTACAATTTATCCTAAAGAACTCAAATTGAATAAGGCTAACCCGTCCGACAATTATGCAGCGTGTCTTGATCTAGACCTTAAAATTGATAATGGAATGATTTCTTCTAAAATATATGACAATATATGATTTTGATTTTAATATTGTAAATTTTCCTCATCTTGACGGGGATGTTCCACGTGCTCCATCTTATGGGGTTTGTATATCTCAACTTGTTCCTTTTGCTAGAGCTTGTTCATCTATTGACGATTTTAACAGTCGAAATCTCATTTTAACTGAAACACTGATTAAGTAAGGATATAGATACCATAAACTAAGAAAACATTTATCTAAATTTTACTATCGAAACCTCTCGCTTATTGGCAAGTACCAATGTAATCTCAAGGCGCTTCTGCGACACGGTATTTCACATCCTGAATTTTATGGTGATGTGATTTACAAACTTCGTAAAATTATTGGACATACCATTTTCTCACTTTGTTAATCAAATACGAGGGTCATGCAAAAAGTTCTGTCATTGGGTTCGGATTTCTTAAGTGATACGTGTAATTAAAAATATTTTATTACAAACTTTCGAAGTATTTCCCCTTTACCGAAACACATTTTTGTATCCTTTTTACCCAGTCTCGAAAAGCGAAACAATAGTCTTTTTTAGGTATCTGTTGGAGACACTGATAGATAGCGCTGCCAAGAGAACTTCTGGACTTATATTTTTTCCAGAAAACATTTTCTTCAGTCTAGGAAATAAGAAAAAGTCACAGGGACTCAGGTCAGGTGAATAAGGTGGATGGTTTACAACTTTCACATTTTCAAGCCAGAAAAGACTTAACAACCCCGCACTTGTGAGAGGAGGCGTTATCATGTTTAAGATGGACACCTGTCCATCCTTTGCTTGGACGTTTCTTATTGTACAAATATTTGACTTTCTTTAGTATAGAGTTCTTGTAGAATCGTACAGTGACTGTACGACCAGATGGGCAAGGCACTTGAATGACTGTCCCACTCGAGTTAAAGAATATTGCGTACACCTTTTTTGAACTTGGTTCTTTTGGCAATACATGGACGTTTCTGATCTTTTCGCTTCCATTGCTTATTATCAGCCCTTCTCTGTGGCTCAAACATGTGCACCCAGGTTTCGTCACCTGTAAGCAAGTTATAAATAATCCGACTACCACAACCTTTGTATGTTTTCAAAAGTTCCGGGCATATTTAAGGCGTTGTTTATTTTGTTCGTCAGTGAGCAAATGAGGTACCCACCTAGCGCAAACCTTTCGCAGGTCCAAACGCTTTTTCAGAATTGTTTGCACGCTGCCTTCTGATATGCCAGTACAACTAGCTATATCTTTCACAGACAATCGCGCATCCTGCTCGACCACAACCTTTACAGCAGTGAAGTTTGCCTTACTAACAGAGGTTTTAGGTCTACCAGGACGGGTGTCATCTTCAACAGATATTTTCCCAGCTTTAAAAGCCTTGACCCACCTAAAAACTGTGCGTATTGAAATGGCATTAGGTTCATATATACCACACAATTCTTGAAATATCTGCTTTGAATCTATATCAAGCCTAATGCGACATTTGATATAGCTACGAATTTCAGCCTTTTCGTCCATTTTACATTGAGACACGTAAATTGGTCAGTGTATATGACTGCATGTATTTCAATTTAAAATAACTCTGTCATTTGTAAAGCAATTTGAACGAAATAAACGGATATCGTTAGATAGTGAACACACTATTCAGGTGCAGTGAAGCGTTTTAAAATATACATGGTTTAAAACTACGGAAACCCGTTAGTGACAGAACTTTTTGCAGGACCATCGTATGCTAAAAAAATCATTAAAAAGGGATATGATCCTGTAGTACTACAACATACTGCATGTTTGGTTGTCAACCCTTTTACAGTTGGCAATCACACTGGCCTCTTTGTATGTACGCCGACAAGAAAGGGTTAGTACTCTATGAAGGCGACCTCTTAAATCCAGAAATGGAAGGAAAACGTCGGATATCTGTACTATTTCGTTTTTGTCGTACCCTTTATTACATTTCTACAGTTACTCTGTTTAGCTCAATTATTGAGTACACTAGCGATAGGTGGATACAGTTTGTTCACTTAAATGTTTTCGTTATACATGCACTTTACGACTGTATTTTCCATCGCGGTTGTTGTAGATTAGTCGGAGAGGGGATACGTTTATTTACACTGTTTATCTCTTAGCGTGGGGATGGAATAAGTGTGAGGTTGGGCGCCCATAAACCGGTTAAACCCCCCGTGACTTTTGTCACTGACCGTTCCAAGGCGGTGCTTCCATCTTCCCCCTATTGTATGTTTGTTTTGTCTTTGTGTGTCTTTTGTCGTTTTTATAGTTATGTACATTTGCTGTTTCCTTGTGTTGCTGTTCGGGCAACTGTTTGTTCTGTATGTGGTGTTTCCTGCATGACTCAGTTTTGTACTTTTAGCAGATCCATGTATTGCCTTTTCTCTAGCATGCCCTTAATTGTTTACGATCGTTGAAATTTTGTGCGTGGCGCTCCCTGTTTGACTGTTTTTCTACATTTAATATTTTTTCATTCTGATGACCAGAGCTCTGATTATTCATGAAGTGATCGCCTTAGATAAAATATACTGTACACGGCATCGTTCTGTTCGACTCTATGTGCATGTAATAAGTACATATGTCGTATTTTATGTTCTCACACAGGAGCATCGAAAGGAGTCAATTTCAAAATATTGACGTGAACCACATCCGCTTCAACTTGACCTTGGACAACGGTGCCGTGCTGTCCGTCGACATATACCTATTTCTCGACGATGGTATTGTTATTAACGGCAACGAAACTTACGATGTGGAAGCAGGTAATCTTGTTTTGTTGCGAAATGATGGGCTACTCTCGGACAAAGGTTGAATAATATTTGATCACTGATCAAACTGAATCTCTTATTTCTAAGCCATAGATATCTTATTGGAACTGTGATACAAGTGATCAAATTAAATTTTAAAATGTTACTTTGACAAAGAAATACACAAGGAATCCAATTAGATCTAAAAAATCTTGAATATTTATAATCAAAAGCCGCCATGTTCAAAAACATTTAATTTGACTGTATCTTCAACTTCCATATATAAGCCATTCATATGCTAACATCAATTTCTTATAATGGACTGGCCATTTGGAGGAACGTAATGTAGCAAAGGAGTAATCTGCATTGGAACATGAGAATGATGCCTAACCCTGGTAATACAGCTAATTATGCAGACTATATTGTAATTTTCTTGTTTCCTTTTCTCTAAAGATGGAAACACATAGGTGATATTGTATGCATGTATGAGTTGTTGCCATTTCTGTCGTATTCAAAATGACCTCTGTGATTGCGCAGACCTCTTTCTGGTCATCTTGTAGCTGACGAAACTGTATCCAGAAAACGACAAAGTTGGGATTAAAATAGCGAGTGATTGAGTTGGGTTTTACGACAATGCGTAATATAAATCATAGTGTGCGCTTGCACTTGAACTTGAAATACCGTAACAGCGTGTTGTATGTATGAAAGGCTAGCGTGTCTTTATTTCTATGTAAGTTTAAACCTTTACCTTTTGCATACCTCTGTAAGAAGAGTAGACCCGGATCTACGGATGTGAAAACAACACGTACATACACCATTATAGTACTATAAATGTCATTGTTCGTAACATAAAGCAAAAGCCAAAGTAAATGCCTTTTATTGTCAGTATTAAACGTGTGCTCTAACGTTTACAGGACACATGAAGTTCAGTACCAGCATATACAAATGGCCATTTTGTGGCAATGCCGGCGTTCCAACATGTGCCAACAATGTAACAGGGGAATCCCTTTACTTTGACATAATTATCAAGGGAATGGACAATCCTAAGAAGAGGAAAAACACACGGGCGAATGAGGGCATCGTATACGAACAGGGCAATCTGGTTACAATTCTCTCTAAATTGGTGAGTTCTGACAATTATTATCATTATAGGTTTTCTGAGGAAAGAAACACTGAACATCTGAATTAGGAATACGAACTGATTTAATCTTGGATCACAGTAAAACCACTCAAAACTGGACGTGTAATTAGTATAAATATTGGTCGTGGATACATATGGCAGCTTAATACAGGGTGGAAGTCATGCGGAAAGCTCCTCTAGGCGATTTTTACATGACATTCATTCTGCATTAAGCGGCCAAATTATTCTCTATTAGAATTCCGGTTAAGAAGAGCTTTGCTGTATTTATACATCTCAACTCCAGCAAATAATTTGAATTTGCAGGGTTGGAAAGTCTGTCTTGAATGTACTAGTCTCTTGTTGTGTATTCACCAAACATGTATATATGGTTCATTATTCGTGTCAATGCAGTCGGTCTGGGCATTGCGATTTTAATGCAGAACCATTCTTCTGGTGAAAACATTTTGATAAACCTGTCGTTTGTTTGTTTAAATGCATTTCCGATTAGTTTTGTTCAAACTCTTAACTCCATTATACGCCTTTGAAAACAGAGTAGACCCAGACCAGACGTCCCCTGTAAGGGTCGCTTGTTCAGGGTATGCGTTGCATACTTATTATACAGATATGATTCTACAAATTTTCTTGTGTTCATGTGCTAGTATAAGAATTATTCTTATTAATATTCATGATGGTATTATTTCTTACATCTATTCATGGTGTAAAGAGTTAATCCTACTTGATAACCCTGTGTCTTGATTTGTCATAAAATGCAATTTGAACGTGCGATGTGACAGTCGAAAACGAATCTGGTATATGATATTACATTTCATTCCCCATTTTATTTCATTTTACGTTTGATTCATTTCTTATTGCCACAAAGAAGAAAGGACATTTTCTTATGTATCTCCTTTTGTCATCGTGCAATCGCACTTCCGGGCAATTGATAATACACAAACAGTTAAAAACCTCAGAGATAGAAATTTCTGAATGAAATCATAAGGAAACACTACTTTTTACAAAAACTAACTTTCTATGGACTACAAGTCAAGGTTAACCCTCACAGAACATTCAACTTTTCAAAGGGTGAGATTCGGGATGGTACAGCTGTTCCGAAGATGAAACAAAATAAAATATTGCACATAAGGGGCGCCAGAAGGTGTTACGCATATTCAACGAGTTTAAATGAGTAAATACGGTTCTTCTGTGAAGACCAACACTTTAATTCTAACTTTAAATAATGTCAATGTAGTAAAACTATCCTGAAATTGGGAGATCCTTCGAAAACTTTCGGTTTTATTGAGTCTGTTCACGAGTAGTAATGGGCGTCTTTTGTCTGTTATCCGCCCCTGTTCAACCAGGTGGCGCTGCCACCGAGTAGTTCCTTTCAGAAACATACACATGTTTATGTTTCTGGTCCTGTTACACTTTTTTTTATCCATTATTAATTGTTTTCACTTTGATTGCACACGTTTTTTTTAATCGAGAATGACGAAGGATGTGGAAATATATTATTTGCATTTTCAAGTTTTATTTTGCACTTTTCATTAAAGATGTATCCTGTGCAAATGTCCGCATATTTTGCATTTCAACCTGATTTCAGAATCGGAATGTATGTACCTTAACACTTATTTGACACTAAATATTCCGGTTAGTAAATGGTTGTGTGTGTCGAAAAATAGAAAAATGTATTGCTAAGGAATTCAACGGAACAGCGTTTGCCGTTGACCGGAATCTGTCGTAAGATTCCAATTTACATACCGGAAATAATCATTCGATGTATACCCGAAATAATCATTCGATGTATATTTGAATTATTATTTCCGGTAACAATTAGTGTCAGCCATTTTACATGTGGTAGCAACCTAATTGATATTCAAGGCGTTGTTCCGAAATAGAATCGGAGCCATTCAGAACTTTGCCGAAGATGTCAGCTGATTTCCGTACAAAGGAGACTCCTGTTTAATAATTTAGCCGTATTAGGATAAGAATAATACAGAATTTAGCTGAACAAATATATCCAGTCGGAAAATTGGTTGTAAGCATTAGTTCCATTGTATGTATACGTGTACAGCTTCTGGTGTTAATTAATACGAAAAATGCGCATAATACATCTTTAAAAAATGTAGATAAATGGGTTAACCCTAACCTAAGAAACCGACAGAAATACATGACTACAATTCAGACTGCTACTTCAATGCTAAAATGTATTTATTAAATCAATTAACACACAATTATACATGCCTTTTAATGCCATTGCAAACAGAGTAGACCCCGATCAGACAGATCCTCTATGAACCGTCTAATCAGGATATGCTCTGTTTCCTTATCATGCAATATAGATATGATTCCAGTTTCTGCTATCCTGATTGTGCGAACGAACCTCCAAATTTAATTACTAAGGTCTTGTTTATTACTGCAATCACGAGGAGAAAGGGGCTAAACCGGAAATCCAGTCAATCAAGGAACAGTGGTATCTACTTGACATATATCACAATTAAAAGAACAAACTTTAGCTTTATTAATATATGTCGTTTTACTTCTGCAATTAAAGTTTGATTGTCCGATCTCAGCAAACAACAAGAGTACCGCATACGATACATAATACGCCCACTTGCAAACTTTCTCAGATTCAACATGCCTTTTAAGTGTTGACATTTTCTAATCTGTACTTCAGATCTTGATTTCCATATTAAGGTGATACTATTTTTAGAAAAAATGAAGTGATTATCTTATTAATTAAAAAAGTTACAGCTAATCCTCATATTTGCAGATTTTTGTAAAGTGCAATGGCCATAACTCGGTAAAGACAAACTGAATGAACCTCAAAATAAAACATTTGTGTTAAGTTCATTTATATCATTTTAATAGTTTTCCCAGAAAACAACAGACAAACTAAAAGTTGACCGACAAACAAAGCAACAAACACACAAAGTTCAAGCACCATAACTTTAGAATAAAATGACTTATCAAAACCCCGCAATATATGTGAAAATTCATAGGTTTAACCATATAAAAAAATTAAGTAAATATCATTCCAAATGAAAACGTTATGGCCATCCTCATATTTGCATAGATTTGCATTATTTCATTTAAGTGCATGGGCTATAACTCCGAAACAACAAATCAAATTGAACCTCAGAATTGACTTAGCTTCGGGTCTTGATGCATTAAACATGTGTGTGAAGTTTCATTAATATCTGTCAAACAGTTTTCCCAGAAAACAGCGTACAAACTATATGCATGTATTTGCATTATATATTAAATAAAAGGGCCATAATTCTGAAACGAAAAATCAAATGAACCTGAAAAAACCAACTCAGCTTCAGATCTTGATGCATTAAACATTTGTGTGAAGTTTCATTAATATCTCTCTAATAGTTTTCCCAGAAAACAGCGGACAAACTATTTGCAACTATTTGCATGTATTTGCATTATTTTTTAAGGACAAGGGAATGATCCTCAGAATCAACTCAACTTCAGATCTTGATGCATTAAACATCTGTGTGAAGTTTCATTAATATCTCTCAAATAGTTTTCCCAGAAAACAGCGGACAAACTATTTGCATGTACATGTATTTGCATTATTTTAAGTACAAGAGCCATAACTCCGACTCGACAAATAAAATGAACCTCAGAATCGACTCTGTTTCAGATCTTGATGCATTAAACATTTGTGTGAGGTTTCATTAATATCTCTCAAATAGTATTCCCAGAAAACAGTGGACAAACTATTTGCATGTATTTGCATTATTTTTTAGGACAAGGGCCATAACTCTGAAACGAAAAATCTAATGATCCTCAGAATCGACTCAGCTTCAGGTCGTGATGCATTAAACATTTTAGGGAAGTTTCATTAATATCTCTCTAATAGTTTTCCCAGAAAACAGCGGACAAACTATTTGCATGTATTTGCATTATTTTTTAAGTACAAGGGTCATAACTCCGAATCGACAATAAAATGAACCTCAGAATCGACTCAGCTTCAGATCTTGATGCATTAAACATTTTGGTGAAGTTTCATTAATATCTCTCAAATAGTTTTCCCAGAAAACAACGGACAAACTATTTGCATGTATTTGCATTATTTTTTAAGTACAAGGGCCATAACTCCGAAACGACAAATCAAATGAACCTCAGAATCGACTCAGCTTCAGATCTTGATGCATTAAACATTTATGTGAAGTTTCATTAATATCTGTCAAACAGTTTTACCAGAAAACAGCGGACAAACTATTTGCATGTATTTGCATTATTTTTTAATTACAAGGGCCAACACTCTGAAACGAAAAATCAAATGAACCTTAGAATCGACTCAGCTTCAGATCTTGATGCATTAAACATTTGTGTGAAGTTTCATTTACCCTTTCCCTCATATAAAGGTGTTTTCACGCATTTGCAAACAGAGTAGACCCAGATCAGGGTCTGCTCTGTTTGCTAATAGAATTTTATATATCTGTTTCTTTGCTTTCTAAAATGTCTACAATGCTCCACCTTCCATATTTCTTTATAACCATTTTGTTAATGAATATTCAGTAGGTGTTGAAAGCTGGCCTAAATACAGAACAGGGAAAGGGTTAATATCTGTCAAATAGGTTTCCAAGAAAACTGCGGACAAACAAAATGTTGAAGGACGAACGAACGAATGAACGAACGAACGGACGGACAGACAGGGCCACGCCAATATACGACCACCTTTATTAGGTGGGCGTATAAAAACTGGAGAAATATATTAGAATCATGTGAACGCATAGTAGATAAATGGAAGGGGAGAAAATTAACAGAGCAGAGCAGTTTAAGTATTTATGTAACATTTAATGGCAAAAAACTCTGATTCTACCACAATTTTCGCATTTAATGCAAACAATATTTACACCCAAAGATATTACTCATAATCTAATCTGAAAATGGGTGATCCCTCCAAAGGAAAAGTAATAATGCAAAAAGAGAAAATTGCAGACTCGGTTTTATTGAGTCTGTTCATGAGTAGTAATTAAAAGTGCAACACTACTCACGCCCACTAGCACCGGCTTAAGCAGTATTCATTTTTCAAATCTAATAACATCAAAACTTATGATTCCGAAGGACCAGAAAATATAACAACACTGAGAATGAAGTAATTAACCGATTAATCTATGCATTCCTGTGGTCAAACAAAAGAGAAAAAATTAAACGAACCGCTCTAATCGGAGAGAAGCTCAAAGGGGACATTGAAATGATTGATGCGGACATTTATTTTAAGACTCTTAAAACGAAATCGATAAAATCTCTCCAGAAAAACAAAACTGCCAGTTGGAAACTTATCCCTAAACTAATGTTTGATCAATATGGTAATGACCTGTTAATATTTGAAATGGATTTAGATTCAGTAATATCTCTTCCGAAAATAAAACACGGACTTTCGCCATTCTATAAAAGCGTCATCGGTGCATTCGTTGAACTAAACTATACCAAGAGAACAACGCCTCCACAATCATTTCACGGCATCAGAAAACAAGTACTCTAGGGAAACCGATATATAAAATCGAAAGGAAAATGCATTCTTTTTATTAAATGGGTAAAGTCTGGTATCGTCCATGTTGATGACCTTTTAACAAATGGCAGGCTTAATGAATCCAATATACACGACATACTCGTTATTAAATGAAACTGGTTCGCCGAGCTTCATCAAATTCTAAAAGCTATACCTGTTGCTTGGAAAAATATTCTCAAACAGGAAGCTTCAATAAAATCAAGTGTAAAGATATAAAGTGATATATACATTTGTGACAAATAGGACCTGCAAACACTAACAAGTAGAGATATTCGAAAATTATACATTGGAAACATATTTGAAACGCCATACACTCATAAATATTGGGAAATGATTATTTACAAAAAACATAGTAATTGGAATTCGGTCTACTATATAATCAAAACAGTTATCACTGATAATAAAATTAAGCAAACTAAGCTGAAAACTATACACAGGGTTATCCCTACAAATGAAAACTTATTTACATGGAAAATCAAAGAAATTGCATTTTATGTATTTTGTAATGACATAGAAACCTTAGAACACTTATTCATAAAAGGTACATACACCCAACACTTCTGGAAACGGATAAAAGACATTTTCCTGGTGTCAGTCACAACATAAGAAAGTTCGAATACGTTGTCATCGGTTTTAAAACTGAACTGAGAGAATATTCTGATCTAACCTTTATACTTAGCCAAATATGCTATCAATATTACAAAACTTACATGATAAGTGAAAGACGACGTATACGACGTATATATGTAAATATGTTTAAATCCATTCTCTGATGATTTAAATACAACAATTGAACATCTAAAAAGTAAAACAGAAAACATTAATTTTTTCATACATTTCTCAAACAGGCAAAATATTACGGTACATAGTACTTACCTGAAATTTCGTTATTGGTCTAGCCAGTACTATGATGTATATTATACTGATTTTGCATTAGAACGTTATATACTTGTACTTCGGATGACATATTGCATCTGCAGCGAAAATTAGCTTTTGAACTTTCAATTCTTCCAAATGTATATGTCATTTTGTATGTAATAACATGAACACTGACTGTATGTGTGTTAAGTAAATAAACGAATCATTGTACTTGAGTTCCAAAGAGAAACACTCCAAAGTTATCAGGGAGACAATTCAAAAAACCCAGGTGCACAACAAATCATATTGATGATCATTCCTGTGAAGTTTGGTGACTCTAGTCCATACTGTTTTTTGACAGACAGACATACGGGCGGACGGACAGCTCTGGCCAAAACAGTATGTCTCCCCATAAAGGGGGGGGGGCAGTATTAGCCACAATTGCTTTTTCCAACCTTATGTGATTATATATTCGGTAAACAATTATTTGAAATAAACCTAATTAGTTTGCAATATATTGCATCAAATGCATACATAATTTATGCCAACAAAAGGAAGTAAATTACCCCACCCACAACTTCTACAAGTAAATATTGTACTTCATGATTCTACATAGTATATATTATTTTATTCGTCAACTTTTATCCATATTCTTAAAAACAATTTACTATTTGTTCTTGTTTATTCTCTTTAGTTTAATTATTTTTCAAAGAGAGATCCGTTCATATTATTCTTTGATTTTTTTCGAGAATTTCCAACCAAATGCTTGTCTCTCCTTATTTAAGTAAACACCAAATGTAGCATTTAGCTCTTATCACGAATTTATAAATGTCACACTATAAAACAAAAGTGTCTGGAGGAACACATGTGTCACCTGCTCGCAACTGACACAAAAATAGTATGCTGGAAGTGCAAAAAATCAGAACAAAGGGGAATAACTCAAAAATGCATGCATAGTTATATCAATGATCCTCCATGAGAGCAAAACACATGTGAAATTTGAAATCTCTATAATGATTAGTTGAAATGACAGCCAGAAAAGGAAAGCGTGACGAAAATCAGAACAAAGGGGAATAACTCAAAAAGTATTGCATGCAGAGTGATGAATCTCAGTAACATCAATGATGCTGAATGAGAGGAAGACACATGTGAAATTAGAAATCTCTAAAAAAGTGTGACGGACAGGCAGACAGATGGACAGACAGACGACGGAAAAGTGATCCCTAAGTGACACACTGCCTCTCGGCAGATGACGCAACATGGTCTTAATTCTCAACTATTTCAGTTCTGGAAACACATATTTGTCATTTGCGACATGAACACAGGCAGAAAATAAATGCACTTTAATTCCGTTTTAACACGATAGCTTAAAATACTAATAAGCCTGATTGTACGAAAGAACCACTACATGGGTTTAATAATTATTGCCAAGTATCGCTTTTCAAACACATTATACTAGAACATGTCATAACATTAATTTGATGAAATATATCAGGGGTACAGTGCACAATTACAAAATCGTTTACAAATTAAAGTTTAAATGTTGCGGGTTCGAAAGTCTATCGTGACAAGATTTTTATATTACTTTTTAAAACGTGATCAAAACAATCAGAAATTTTGTTATTGTTTGCCTGTATACGAAAATATTGTCCCAAACAAAAGCTTAGCACATAACCCCTTGCCTCTACAAGTTATCAACCAACAAGGCTTCGAGTATTTGCCACGTGTCGAGGGTAC
Source organism: Azorinus chamasolen (assembly GCA_963576725.1). Classification (NCBI taxonomy): domain Eukaryota; kingdom Metazoa; phylum Mollusca; class Bivalvia; order Cardiida; family Solecurtidae; genus Azorinus; species Azorinus chamasolen. The sequence continues at coordinate 91,916,444 of OY755241.1, read as the reverse complement.
AACATTGCATATTCCATATACATATCATTTTAAACTGAGGTTTGGGTGCTTTCCTTTAAATGTTGATAACTTAAACAAATAACTAGAGTTTGTTTTTGAGAAATACACATGTCTGCCCCGGTACCCCGCACCCATAAGAGGAATGAACGTTGTAACCAAGAGATACATAGATACATATAGATTGGTTGTGCATCACATACAGATTGGTTATCTGTAAACTTTTGTAGACATCTATAAACACGGTTTCTATGCAAACTCGTAACATATCAATATACGTTTATAAATCATGTACATAGCAAACGATAAATATGTTTCCAGAAAAGATCTTATGATGGTCAGTAGATAGATGATTTGAATGTTATCAATAATTCATGTGACGTTTCAGGTGTCGCATATACTGATAGTGTTATAGATTAAACCATGAACAGCTTTGTTTACAGTGTCAGCTGTGCAGCAGATGTATTGATAAAGCAAATAATATAGCCTATGCACGTCAGAAAAACCAGCTTGTAAGGTTATTGACCACCATTAGCATTTGGAATGAAATCCTATATAATCAATACACATATGCAACTTGCCGTTCGTTTACAAAGAACTATGGGAGAAGCATACGGTGATTTATAAGGTTTAATAATTCCACAGAACTGTAATTGATCCAAATGTTGACGAACGTCCTTGAACCAGTTAAAACCCCCAGTGGTTGTTTTGCCACTGACCGTTCAAAGGATGTACTATGTCACCCCTGCTTTTATGTTTGTTGGTGAATTTGTGTTTGTGCTTATGTTCGTGTTTGGTGTTTTCGCCTCGTGTGTTTGTGTGTGCACGCGCGCGTGTGTGTGGTAGTGTATATGTTGCTTGCTTTCTGTTGGTGTTTTGGTATTGGTTGCGTTTTGTGTGTGTCTTTTCCTGCTTGACATTACTACGTTTTCATTCATCAATCATGCCGGAAGGAATGCGCCGCTGTCTTAGTTTAAATGGCATTTAATCTATCAAATTTATTCTATGTTTAAGTTTGTACATGTTCTTTATCTCCTTTGGAATAAATATCTTTTTATCCATCTGGAATCCTTTTTAAAACTATTTTGTTCATGTGACAGCACATCATTGTCCTCAATGTCAATCTGATTAATAATTTCGGTCCTTTTTCTATCTAAATCTTCTTTGTCCCTAATACCATCTTATGTCACTGTCTCTGGGTGAAGTGCACACATTATTGCATGTGATGGAATATTAACTTATTAGTAGTGATATTAGAGACACTCACTATAAATTCGTCTTTACTCTTACACTCACATTGTATCAAACTAGATGAAATATCAGGAAATTCTGGAATGGTAGCATCATTATGTTGTTTCATGTTGTAACATGGCGTTGACTTTTGGATACTTCAACTTTTGATCAGCATAGACCCTTACGTTCTTCCTTCATTTTGTTTCACCAACGTTACATCTAACAACAACTAGCCTGTTAGTGATCTTTCTCTCACCGCAATAGATCTAAAACTGAGGTACCATGGTGTACACAGTTTTACCTTCTGCAAGAATTGTTCAAACGGTGTATCAGATAAACAATGTCTGTAACATTTTTCTGAAATTAGACTTAAAACCTGGTACACAGATTAATACTGTTAATGCTTTTAATAAAAAATAAATGTAATTAGACGATATCTTGAATTTGGATAATCCTTATTTTGAAAATATGATTTCTTCAATTTACACTTACTCTGTTTGCAGCTCAACCATTGAGTACACTAGCGATAGGTAGATACAGCTGTTTCACTTAAATATGTTTTCGTTTTACATGCACTTTACCCCTGTAATTGCCATCGAGGTTGTTGTAGATTAGTCGGAGAGGGGATACGTTTATTTACACTGTTTGTCTTTTAGGATGGGGATGGAGTAAGTGTGAGGCTGGGTGTCCCTAACCCGGTTTAACCCCCCCCCCCCCAGTGACATTTGTCTCTGACCGTTCCAATGTGGTACTTCCATCTTCTGCTTATTGTTTGTTTGTTGTGTCTGTGCGTCTCCTTGTGTCTTTTATATACATATACAATATACATATACATTTGTTGTTTGTCGTTGTGGTGCTGTTTGAGCGTTTGTGTGTTTTGTATGCGGTGTTTCCTTCAGTACCCATACATGTACTTTTACTACTTTTTCATTGCAACTTATGTGCAAGTACAGTCCAGAAGCAGCGTTTCATGATGTAGGACAGTGTAGTGGAAGCTGGGCTAGTGTATTGCCGAAACTCGCGGGCCTCGCTTGTATCGATATTACTTTTCGTTTTAACGCAATTTTCAAACTTAGATACAGGTGCCTCGCTTGTAAATTTTAAATGTTTATAAATTTGGGATGGTGACTGAAATGTTTTAGTAATACCGCATTTAGTCGTATCGCATGATATGCTATATACGATATAGATATGTATGATTTACGTACGATATACCCTGGCATTTCAAAACTCATCATATATTGATTATTGCCTTATGTGATGGTTTATTAGATTTTGCACCATATATAACGTTGTCACCATGTATATACACCACACAATCAGTTCGGTACCATTACCGATGATTATAGATACATGTTCATTTCAGTTGAGAAAGGACGACACAGACATGCAGATGACGGATCCTTACCCAGCAGTGCACGAAATAGGCAGAAAGAAAATGTTCCGTTTCAAGTTCCCAAAGTTCGTCAATGTGATCTACTACGATCCGGTTAGCATCATAAGTTCTAAAGCAGCTACTCTTGAGGAACTATTACCTGAAGTACACACTTATGTAGTAGATGAACATGCGAGATCAAAAAGTACCCGTTTTGCATTTTCAACATTGCTGATAGTATCTACCTCGTGCATTTTTATATAAGAATTCATAACATTACGAATATTCATTTTACTTGATGACATTATTTCATAATATAATGAATAGGACGTTACAAACTGTCGACTCCGACCTGTATAGGTTCATTAGTGAATAGCCAAGATGGCGCGAAGGAGGAGCCAAAAGTCATCTAAAGCATGGCAATGATTAATAAAATAGTATGCATCGGAATGCCTTGAGTATTTGCCGAAAGGATAGCACATTTGAAATAAATTACCTTCGGTGTAATATTCTCCATGGCATACATTATGCCGAAACATCGATCACAGAATGGTTATAAGTACAGACATAGTTTGTTTCAAAATTCAAAGACTTTATCAAATGTATGACAAGTTCGGTTATTCGTGGGTACTCCTCTATGATGGTACACGCTTAAAGCGGGAAACGGGGTGAGCTTGGTTACCAGACTCATGCATTGCACTTCCCTGCTGTGCCCTTTATGGCTTCCCTGCAGTTGCTCTGAATTCAGCAAAGCCATTGAGTATGTATGTGACGGATTTTCACAGCTGTTTTATGCTGTGTTTTACATGTTGTCCTGTGTTGACTGTGTTTTCTTCCGTCGAGAAGTCCGATGGCGATACCTTTATTTACACTATTTGTTAAACCAGGGTGGGTCCGACGGGAATACCCTTTTTACACTGTTTAACTATGGTAATCTTTAGATAAATATTAGGTTCGGACGTCCGTAAACCGATTTACTTTTTGTGATTTTGTTCATGTGGTTGTGTGTTTTGTATGCATGAATCATACATCTTCTTTTATAGAACAGATTTTAGTATCAAAATTCACATAAACATATGCATATGCAATACATTATTTAAATTGAACCAAATTAAATTGAACATACAAAACACAGAGTCGCCCAAACAGTACGTGACAAAAATCGAATAGCAAATTTTTATTACTATCATAGAAAGAGAAGCACAAGGACATAACAAACGACATAAATTATATTATCTATGTTGTGAATATTATCTATGTTGTGGGTAGTCCGGTGGGGATACCTTTATTTACACTATTTGTAAAGCTAGGGTGACTTTGAGAGAAGTGTGAGGTTAGGACGTCCGTAAACCGGTTTAAACCCCCCAGTGGTGTTTTTGCTACTGACCGTGCCAAGGCGGTACTCTCTTTGTCACCCTTCCTTTTGTTTGCCTTACGTCTTTGTGCTTGTGGAGTGTTTGTATAGTTCTTGTGTGTCTGTTGATGTTTTCTGTGTTATCTCGTGTGTGAATGTGCGTTTGGGTGTGTGGTTGTGTGTGTGTGTATGTGTGTGTCATGCTGTCTATCGGTGTTTTGGTGGTGGTTGCGTCTTGTATGTGGCTTTGCCTGCTTGACTTTACTGCTTTTCCATTTATATAGGTTAAATAGGTCTTGCAGGTAAGACTAATGTCTTTAAATATGCCACAATCAATTATAGTAATTAATGTAGGTATAAACTGTTAAGTATATATTTTAATGGTGTGCACCGCTTTTGACGGGCAGTCAAGGAGGCCTGCCTAAAGGGACATATCAAACTTTCCATGAAACACCGTCTCAGTTTGCATATTTTGTTGCAATGGAAGTTGAACTGTCATACGTCAGTAACACTTACACACAACCAAGCAACACCACGGTAAAGCCGCTGCATCTTGTAAACGATTTTAATTTAATTAAACGCGGTTTAGTATTGCATTAATTTCAAATTCTGAAAGTTGGAAGATAGAAAGTAAAAGTAGCAATGCCAAATGAGTATTGCAGACTCGGTTTTATTGTGTCACCAGCCGAGAGGCAATGTGTTACATGGGGATTACTTTTCCATCGTTTGCCCGTCTTTGTATCTGTCTGCCTGTCCATCTCACTTTCTTTTTTATATTCTAACGCTTCTACCAGCAGGTGGCACATGTGTTCCTGTGAATACTCTTGTTGAATCTGTTCATGAGCAGTTATCAAAACCCCAACACTACCTAAGAATCTTAGCACCTGCTAAAGCGGTTTTCCGTTAACTTTATCGATCAATGGCAAACCAAACGTGTTACACAAGTCACTTCACACCGGTCGGACGGAGGTGTACGGACTTCCTGTGTTGCGATTAGTGAATCGAGGAAAATGGTTTGTTGATATTATGAGCATACGATAATTCCATATTTGTCTTAATTAAACGGACTTGAGGCAGCAGTGACAGGTACACGTATTATCTATATACTTTTGTGCTCATACTCTGTTACGTGTATTGTGATTATTATTTAATATACATCTCGAAAATGCTTGTTATCACCATGGCAACTGAAGTAAAAGAGAAGTTGTTAATATTAAACTGAGCATATATTCCTTGTTTAAGGCGTTTCAATTAATAGATAATGCATGGATCCATTCGTCGTAACCCCTATTGTCGATAAAACGTTTTTAAAGCGGTCAAATTGGATCTAGTGCTTCGTTTTTGGTGATGAAACAGACCGACCCAAAAGTTATTCGCTGTACGGTTTGTAGCAATCGTGTGTACGGCTTGTAGAGCTTATGCCATTTGTTACTGTACGGATTGTAGACAATCGACAGACCTGGGCTATGTTCAAATTAAGTGGGATCGATGACTAACCGTGTCATTTTGAAGACGAATTTGATCGCCTGATATCTCAGAAATACGATTTGCAAACTTGTCCACCTTCATTAATGTTTCAATACAGTATGCACCGCGTTTCTTTATCCTTTAAGATCTTTCTACACAATCAGCTATATTCGAAAACTTGAAACGGCACTTGTCAGACACCTCTGACTAAAGTTTTTATCTAAATAAAAGATGTGATACGTGGGTGACACCGCATGTGCCAGGCGCGTGACAGTTTCATAACATCTTCAGATACATTTCGAAATCATACTTTGACAGAAAAAAATGAAAAAACTGTGACAACCAACTGCGCGTAAATGTGACAACCAACTGCACGTATAATTTCCAAGTCATTTGACATTGACCTTAAGCTTGCGGGCAGCATGGTCTTGGTGGACAATGAAAATATGGATGATGGTTAATGTGTATATGCAATTCCATGCTTATAGCTAAAGTGGTTACTGAGATATAAGACCATGAAAAACTGTGACAACCAACTGAACGTAAAAGCGTGACGGACGGACGGACGGACAGACGGACGGACAGGTGCAAAACATAATGCCCCCTGACTATCGTCAACGGGGGCATAAACATGATTGTTTTTTGTTCGTATAGTATAATAATGGCAGAAAAAATGCACGAACTACATTAAACGTCTTGTTACGGCGTCAATTTCGGCTCGATTTTAATCAAATATGATTCATTACACGCATAAATGTCTAAATTTGGAAATGCACGTCACTGATGCCGATCATTAGTCAAAATATTACTGTACTGAGACGATATACTCCAACTTAGCTTTAGTCGACCGAGTCATTACCGACACATACATGTACATTTTCACGACTAAAGCCATCGAAAGTCACACAGAATCTCATAATATGGTCCGTGTCCCACTCTTCTTTAATAAATCTAACATAAATCAAAGTACTGACAGTACTGAAGGTTTCGGACCATATATATGTCGATTGTGACTATACAATACGAAAAAGCTTGGTAGGGAAGGACTGGTACCCTTGATACATAGTAAGATGACCTCTAAAGCATTATTTCCTGAACTAAAATGGTGTTTAATGGAACTGTTTGTTAAAATTGACAGGTCATCTGAACATAATTGCTGTGAACTTTTCTGAAAATCCTGTCAGTGTTTAAGATATTGTTTAAAGAAATAAATTGATGACTAGTAGCACACAGTGCAGTTCCAATACATGTAGTTCAATTTGCCACTGTGTGCCCGAAGTTTACATAAATTCATATTTGAATGTAGTAAAGGGCCATTACTCTTATTATTTAAATAAATCTGAACAAGCTGTTCCAAGGTATGACTTTTAACAGTCACATTTCCTATATGGCTATCTGAAAGCAAAAAAGGGTCATATTTCTGCTACTAACTGGTGGATTGTAACAGTATTTGGTGTGCATCAATCACTTATCCATCTATACACTACAACCAAGTTTGGATAAATTATATATGCCATGTGAATTTAAATATCATACAGTTAACAAGATCTAATTGTAACATAATATGTTGCAGAATGTCCCCTAAACGAAACTTACAACTGTTATTGGTGAGCAAAATATCTAATTTCAGCCAATAACAGGCCATTAGTGATCACTTGGTTACCATGGCAACCAACACTTTTGAAACAACTGCATATATATCCCTACTGACCAATTTTCTGAAAAATCTAATATGTAAATTGTGACCCATTCAGAGGACACTACTCCATTACCATGGCAACCAAGTATTTCAAAACAACTTGACTGAGTTTGGGATACCCAAATACCCCTAAATGCCAATTTTCAGCAAATTTGAATACCTAAAATTTTGACCAATCAGATCTCACCATTCAGTTTCCATACCAACAAATCATTTCGAAAGACATACCAATCAATTCTCAGTGTCAAAATATCCCGACATACAATTTTCGGCAAAATCGAAAAATATCTGAATTTGTCAAAAAAGATCTAAATTTTCGACCAATCAGAGCCACCATTCAGTTACTATGGCAACCAATTCTTTAAAAAGACCTACAAATTAGTCCTGAGTGCCAAAATATACCGTAATACCAATTTTTAGCAAAATCAACCAATACATGTACTTTCGAAACACATACCAATTGATTTGGAGTACTAAAATATCCCATGATACCAATTTTCAGCAAAAAATCGAATGATATATAACTTCGCCAAACAATATCTAAATTTCGACCAATTATAGCCAACCATTTAGTTATGGTGATTTTCAAAAAAATAAAAAGTGGGATGTACATCTGCATGTATCAAGCAATATTCATATGAAGTTTCATTAGGATCGGACAATTACTTAGTTACTGAGAAATGCGCTGGACAAGTTCATGACGGAAGAAGAAGAATTGGAAGAATCAGAATCGGAAGAAAGAATAATAAGAATAAGAAACAGAGCAAACACAATATGTCCCTCTACTTCAGGGGGTGAAAATAACAGCATGCTTGTATGTTAACACAGATTAATGCTGGGGGAAAAGCTTAAACACACATTACAAACAAAATTTTGTCAAGAATTATATACGTTCAGCATATGTTATAATTAACATTATGTAACACAGACAATAAAAAAAGTCCACTATATCTCTTTTATTAACTACTCACTCTCTATAATTGGTGTAATTATCCTTAAATGCTTACAACCTGGTACCAAGTCTCCTAAGACATTGTACACACATTATAAACATGGATCTTAGAGAACTGAAAAGTCTACGATCAATGTTTACGATGCTTGTCACACATGATGTAAAAATATAATTATGATCTTCCAAACTCAACATAAATACTTCTGATGCATTCAGAATACAGATTGCTTTTGAGACTCAAGGTTATCCATATATCTCCGGGCGTTTCACCGGTCCGTGCTCCTTCGTGCAGAAGGGTCGGTGCCGAATATTATGATTTTTTTAGCTTTCTTCAACTTCAACTATAACTACTTATTATGCACTGAATATTAAATTTACATATTTCAAATAATAAATATGGACAATATTAGCCAATAAGCTCGATAAAAGGTTTTTCTAATAAGAAAAATAATGCTTAAATTGTGGCCGATTTTAGGCTGCGAAATTCATATCCGCGGATATGAGTCATACCCGTCATATCGGGTGTTTATACGGTATCCTGCAATTTCCAGTCGTATTCCCATAGTTCGTGTGTAATGTGTAGAGATTGACGATGTTCCGAACATTATTCATTACTGTTTTCTCCGTAACGTTGTCTGTACCAATCCGACAAATTCAAGAAATGCTTGTAGATTTCAAAATATCCGCCCGACTTTCAGAAGTCGATTACTTTCTGGGCCATTTTTACCGGCGCTCTGTGGTATATATTCGTACGTGACCAAATTTATCATATAACGTAGCATTTTACATGGCAAAATTATTGGTAATTGAAACAGTTGCATCCGCATTTTAATAATTGACACAAATACCAAATGAAGAATTATCGATATCGTTTATCCAACGCATTGCACTTGGAACTATATTTTTGTCTAGGGGTGTTATCAAAATCACATTTTTGGCAAAATGAAAGTAGAAATACGGGTGAAATACACCCGTAGACAACTAAATCGTTTAATCGGCGCTACGTGATAAACATTCTGTCAACGTTAAACCATTCAAAATTTCTGCATTTGGGCTAATGAACGTATGCATTGTAAGCATGAATTGATATATCGCAGTATAACAGTGATTTGATTGCGCATTATGGGATATGAATTTCTTTATAAATTTGCTTGAGGCATGCCATGGGAATGTATTACTATTAGGTTTCGGAAAGTAGTCCGAAACCTAAAAATAAACTTACTGTCGATGTCAACCACAAAGTTACTTTCTACGACCCTGGAGATTTTCCGGAGCGAATCGCGGCTGTCAATACATGCAAATATATACATGTGTCCACAGGGGTCTGGACCGCTTTATGGGGATCTATATGTATTATATAATTTATAGTACATATAGAACTCATGAAGCGGTCCAGACCCCTATGTATGTGTCGGTAGTGACTCGGTGGACTAAAACTGAGTTGGAGTTTATCGTCTCAGTATAGCAATTTTTCGGCCAGTGATCGGCATCAATGGTATGTATATATTTCAAAGACTGGACATTTCCGCGTGTAATGAATCTTATCATACACCCCTCTTGAAACAAGTGTGTTCAGAGGAACACATGTGTCATGCTCGCAAGTTAAACAAAAACCGTTAATATGCTTGAGTGCGAAAATCAGAACAAAGGGGAATAACTCAAAAGGGAATTGTGGACCTTAGTTACATCAATGGTCCTCAATGAGAGGAAGACACTGGTGAAATTTCTATTATCATTAGTTAAGAAATGATAGCCAAAATAAGAAAGTATGACGGACAGACAGATGGACAGACAGACGACGGAAAAGTGATCCCTTAGTGACACATTGCTTCTCGGCAGGTGACATAAAAATGGGAGGTATATTCTGTTTGCTTTTCTGCTTGTGTGTAGATCAAGTCCTCCACCTTATAAATACCACTAACTACTACATCAAGCTTCGTTTATTGTTCCGAAGTGCACGTGAATGGATCTAATACATGTACCAATGTCTTAAAAACAAGTAGTATAATAAATAAGTTTAGCCACGGTAGTACCGTTAACAGACACATACTACCAGGTATAAATTCACCCTAGTGTTGAAACTATTACCTGATTAACCCTAATTGTTTCCTGTCCATTCATTCCAAGTTACCCCTAATTAGTTACAAAGTTCAGGATAACCGGTTAAGAAACCAGTATCCGGTTAGCCAGACGCCCGATTCGTCACTAAAAACTTGAGGTTTAAACTCTAGGCTAGTACGCAGTGAGGTACTATATAATCCCTTTCCTTGATATAGGAATTCAATATGTCTCCTGACGGAACTCTCTGATCAGGATCTGCACTAATTGCAATAAAACAGGGGAACCACCTTCCCCAAAGGTTACAGTAAACTTGTATTTTCGTATATTGGTGCGATTTGGTTGAGGTGTGCATCATATACGTCTTTAAATGTCACTATACAGTACATATAACGCTACACTCGTACAGATAAATCGCAACATTCGTACAGTTTGGTCGCTACAAACCGTACATTCGATCCCTACAAACCGTACATTGCTGGCTCGCGACTTTTCTACAAACCGTACACCAACGAGTTTTAAAAACATCTCTTTAAATCAACAAACAGCTGCATGGAAGTTCCATACAGACAGTAAAGAGATCTCATTAATGTTCATATAACATCAACTGAAGGTCGCTGATCATAACCAAGTTCGAGAATATATGGTTAAAACTGTGGCCAAAATCCTACGCGAAGCATGTAAACAAGTGATCAAAGGATAATTACACGAATACAAGTCGACATGCGTACCAAATCAATGTATACAACGTTAAATGGGTTCATGAACTGTCGGTCTGATAACTTGTCACGGTGCGAAAATCGTTTACTATTGCATACGGATACAAAATATTCACTAGCTGGATCCATTTTCGCTCCAACTTTCGGTTCGCTAATCGCAACACAGGAAGTCCGTACACCTCCGTCCGACCGGTGTGCACTTGGGTTTTACGACAAAACATGCATGAATAAAAAAGGAGTAAATGTATGAGTTATGCAGGAAACACCATGCACAGCCACCTGAACAGCACCACGGCGAAAAGCAGTAAATCATGTTTATGCATATAAAAGACACAAATAAATGCACAAAGACATAACAAACAAACACTAGGAGGAATAAGGAAGTGCAGCATTTGAACTGACAGTGAAAATGTTACAGTGGGTTTAGGGGCGCCAAGCCTTACACTTATTCCATCCCTACCCTAAAAGACAAACAGTGTAAATAAACGTATCCCTACTTGACTAATCTGCATCAACCGCGATGGCAAAAACAGTTGTTAATTGCAATTAAAACGAAAACATTTTAAATGAAACAAACTGGATCAACCTATGGCTATTGTACTCAATGATTGAGCTGCGGAGTAACTGTAGAAACGTAATAAAGTGTACGACAAAAACGAGATAAAGTAATGTCAAGCAGGAAAAGCCACACACAAGAAGCAGCCATCACCAAAATACCGATAGAAATCAAGTAATACACAACTACACAAACACACAATCGAGGTGAAAATTTTAAGTAAACGTACAAGTACAAACATAAAAGTACGGGTGAAATAAGAGTACCGTCTTGGAACGGTCATTGGCAAAACCAAACCGGTTTGTAAAGTTTCGAACACAAATATGATACAAATGTACACAACATATATTTGGGAGTATAGGGGCACTAGTGAACGCGTGTACTAATAGTTTACAAATTTGATTATTTACTCCGAATAGCTAATAACTAATACAGTACATATATTCTGAAAATGAGTGATCCATCGAAAGCAAAAGTAGAAATGCAAAAAAAGAGAAAATTGCAGACTCGGTTTTATTGAGTCTGTTCATGAGTAGTAATTAAAAGTGCAACACCACTCACGCCCCCTAGCACCAGCTTAACAGTATTCAATTTAAACTAATAACATCAAAACTAATGATCCCGAAGGACCAGAAAATATAACAACACTGAAATGAAGTACGGGGAGACTGTTTACGGCCGCCACACAAGCACTTAACATTTCTAAAGCAGACATTAACAGAGAAGAATTTAGATACGTTTAGGCAGTAGGCTCCTTAATGCAGAAAGCTTTCGGCATCACTTTCACCCTGTAATAAGCTGCCACCAGTCTACAATACCAATATTGTTACTAAATTTAACGTCCGGTTTAGAGGGGGTTTACTGTATAGCAAATACAAACGTGAACAGTGTTTTGACATCAGTATAATTATATGTATTGCCTCAAATATGTCGTTATACAATGCTCTGTTATCACTATCTGCCCAAACACTGATTAACTGATATTTTCTCATTTCAAAACCCAGAATTGGGATGAGCTTATCAGACTCATGTATTGCTTTTTCCTCTTTCGTGCACTTAACGGCTTCCTGCAGTTGCTCTTACTTCAGCAAAGTCATTGAGCATATATTTGACGGACTTTCACAGTTTTACATTTGGTCATGTGTTTACCGTCTTCTATGTTGCGGGTAAGTGCGGTGGGGATACCATTATTTACACTGTTTGTTGAGCTAGGGTGACTTTGCGATAAGTGCGAGGTTATGACGTCAGTGAATCGGTTTAACCCTTTTCCTTATGTAAGCGCATTTTGACGTATCTGCAAACAGAGTCGACCCTGATTAGGTAATATAGATCTGATTCTACAGATTCTGTCTGAGGCAAACTATCCTGTGTTCATATGCCATTTATAAAAATAATCTTATTAATATTCATGACGTCATTATTACCTACATGAATATTCATCAGGGAAAGGGTTAAACCCCCAGTGGTGGTTTTGCTACTGACCGTTCCAATGCGGTGCACTCTTTGTCATTCTAACTTTTATGTTTTATTAGTCTTTCTGTTTCTTTGTACTTGTTCGTGTGTATAGCTTGAACAATTTTACCTGGACCCTGACCTACTTAAATTGCATAAATAAAAATTCGTAACATTGCACGCGGTTATCCTCGGAACGTGTCCCGGTAAGCAACTATGCATGGACACACTCGTGATTGTATGGTTTACATATGCACGGGTTAATTTCAGCAAAAATAGACTTCACGATTTACCGGCGGAGTTTTATTTATACAGTGTCATATATCTCATTATGTATTCTGCATAAAGGTGGGGTCCAGGTCAAATTGTTCGAGCTATACATGTGTAAAATGTTCATCTCGTGTGTGTGAGATGTGTGTAAATATGTGTGTATGTGTTCACCCTTACATTTGTCTTTGTACTTGTGAGTTTGTTTATGTTTTAAATTACATTCTCGTGTGTTTATGTGTGGTTGTGTATTACTTGTTTTCTATCAATGTTTTGGTGATGGTTGCATCGTATGTGTGATTTTTCCTTCTCGACTATTACTACTTGTTCATTCTCCTTGTTCCCTACTTCGTAAAAGAAACAAACGTACGTAAGATGTTGTTTTATCAGCTGTATATTCACTACATTTTATCTTAATAGTATAGAAATATTTATGGTGGTAATTCGGTGTTAAATCAATACTGGTTGGATTTGTGGTGTGGTGTATCTCAGGTGTAAAATCCTTACGTGTTGCTATTGTGGTGTGGTATTTCAATTTTTGTAAATGTACTTTCTTTGTAAATTCATATTGGGACTCTTAGTTTGATTTACTGGTAAGTTCATGTGTATGTTTTGTTTAAATTTTAGAGTATTCTTGGTTTAATGACGGGTTCATTCAAATGATGTATATATAGTGTTTTTATTTATACAACGGTTGAGCATAACCAATAAGACAGACTTCGCATGTTTACAATACATCTCTTGAATCCCCCAAGAGGTTAATACACTTTTGTTCGGGAAATAACATATGCAGTGTCCGCGGGAATGGGGAACCGTCTGATGTGGGTCTATTGTGTTTGTAAAAGTGTAGATATGCGTAAAAATCTGTCGTATTATATGACGTCATACATGACGTATTTATGACGTAAAAAGTTTAGATTGTATTGAATTATCGCTATATGAATTGTTCGCCTTTGTAACACATAACATTGATAAAGACAAAGAGAAACCATTTTGAAGCCATATTATCACGAAGAACACCTTATAATGAAAGAGTGTGTATTGCAATTATTTCATTAAACGTAATGTCGAAATAAAGTGTGTGCACTATTAAAGTATTTCATCAATATTGATTTTACTAATTGGTCAGCTCCTTTTTCTGTTTAATTAGGAGCCATACTGTTAGTAGTATGCAAATATATCATGCACTTGATTATTATCCATGTTATTGCACGCTTTAACGCATAGGAAGTGCGAAATCACTTTGTTATAAGACAAAAACTGTTACCAAAAATGTTACCAAAAGCGTATCGACTCATGAATGCTATTCCACCAAGAAGCGGGTTTCATAATTCATGAGCATGGTTGTTACAGGAACAGGGAATGGTTTTAAGTATTGTTGTGTTGATAGGTAATGTCGTATGCAATCTTCTCTGTCTGACTTGTCTGCCGTTGTATGAATTAAATACGGAATAAAACGGTGTTATAACATTTACAATGTGCTTGTGTTGAAATTTTCCCGCTATTGGCGGGTTGAACATAATTATATTTATTAACACACCTGCGACCTAACCATTACATTCATCAAACTAGTTAAAATACATGTATGAAAAAGTAGTATTAAAGTCAAGCAGGCAAAGCCACATACAAGACACCACCACCACAAAGTGGTGTTTTAAGTTTCAGATGTTGCAGATGTTCTATACCATGTATCTCAACGTTCTCTAGATTGCCTATTAAATAAGTAGGAGATCCTCCGAATTCAAAATCAGCAATGCAAAAAGGGAAAATTGCAGACTATGTCTTATTGAATCAGCACCGGCTTAAGTGTTCATTTTTGCATACATGTATATTTAAACATCGACACTAATGATCCGAATGACCAGAAAATGTTACAAGACTGATAATGAAGTACGGGGCGACGTTTTATGGTCGCTTCCCAAGCACGTAAGACCTGCTGTTGAAATTGTTGTTTTAAATATTTTAATGAACTTTCCCCAAAACAATTGACACGCCATACGTTATATTTGTTTATTTACGTTAATCGCCATTATAGACTGCATCAAACGTTTCTGTGGATTAACACATTTAGTGACAAAAGTTATTCACATAGTTAAGGTTTTAGAGTTGGTGCTTATTTAATTTATTTTCGAAGAGATAAGCAGATTGTCAAACAGGAATTTCAATCTCGATTCCTCTCGCATAGAGGAAATGTGGGACAGTTTGAAACGAAATATGTGTGAGCAGACTGACATCAATCACGCCAACGAGCCGTAGAGGGTATTACATGAATAATGGCGAAGCATACTTCAAAACAAGAAATGTCGACATGATATCAAACCGGTTTTCCGTCACTATTAACTGGTTATTTCTTTCATCATAACTCCCAGACAAATTGCAGAAGGGAACATCCCCGACAATATGCGCATCTACATATTGTGTCCTTGCTACATGCAATGTTTTAATGAAAACCCGTGGAACAGTTTCAGAAGGGTTGCGCTTACACGATTGGCAGCCGCCCGTCCGACCGCCTGCCCGCCGAACATCACCATGTCAATAACCGGATTTTCCGTGGAAACCCGGTTAATAACATTAATAAACTGATAGCAAATAGAATACGATGAAACGTTGTATCTGAGAAAATTGGTACCATACCCGGTACTGAAAAAAGATGTTAATTTTGAAACAGATCACTGAAATTATGCAATTGCATTTTACACTTTGAATGTTCATAATGCTAAATATTTTCTGTTTTCGCAATGCTACTTTTGCTTTCGGAGGATCTCCTACTGTTGGAATATATTTATTGAGTCTGTTCATGAGTAGTAATTAAAAGTGCAACACTACTCACGCTCCCTATCACCGGCTTAAGCAGTATTCAACTTTCAAAACGTATTCCATGAAAATTAATGATCCCGAACGACCAGAAAATATAATAACACTAAGAAGTTTGCAAATTACCTTTGGTTTGAACTTTGGAAACTTTTTTAGCAATGTTTTTTTAAACGAGGATGATCGAGTCAAACAACTGGAAATTAACCATGTTCATAACATTTATAATGATCACTGTCCATCCTATATGAAAATATATTTTACTAAAACTGCAGATGTACATTCATACAAAACAAGTAAGAGTGGGTCTAATTTCCATAAAGGTAAAGTTAAATATCTTGTAAATTGTATGCAAATTGAGATGCTAAATCTATCTATCTATCTAACTGATCTTGATACCAAGTCACGTGGCGTCTCGACGGGTTCCAAACAGTTTGAATCTTGGTGTAACACCGAGTTAAATGGCGTTTTTCCCTGTCTGGGCGTATTCATGCTCGAGTTTCGTCCGTCGTCCACAATCACCTCTGCTGGCTCATCGCTATGCGTCTTACTCATTCCATGCCTGCTCGTAATCAGTGCCGTACACGGTTACTCGTGATTTCGTCTCCACGGTTTTCTCTCCGAGTTGTCCCTCCTAGTCATGGATCCCCAAGTGTTTTCACACTCATGTTCGGATAGACTGACTCTTCATATGCTGGTGGAATCTACTCAACACTTATTGCACATACTCAGCTCTTTTGCAACGTCTATCACAGATACAGCATTGACATTAACAGAGCTAACAGGGAAATGGGGAAACAGTGTAGACCCAGATCAGTTAACAGGGACGTGGGGAAACAGTGCAGACCCAGATCAAGTTAACAGGGACACGGGGAAACAGTATAGATTAGTTAACCCTTTCCCTCATATAAACGTGTTTTAAGGCATTTGCAAACAGAGTAGACCCAGATCAGACGGTTCCTAGAGGAGCCGTCTGATCAGGGTCTGCTCTGTTTGCTATAAGAATTGATAGATCTGTTTCTTTACTTTCTAAAATGTACACAATATTCCACCTTCCATATTTCTTTATAACTATTTTGGTAATGAATATTCAGTAGGTATTGAAATATGGAATAAACATAGAACAGGGAAAGGGTTAACAGGGACACGGGGAAACAATGCAGACCCAGATCAGTTACCATGGACACGGGGAAACAGTGTAGGCCCAGATTAGTTAACAGAGACACGGAAAACAGTGTAGACCCAGAGCAGTTAACAGAGACACGGAAAACAGTGTAGACCCAGAGCAGTTAACAGACTTCTAGACCGGAATTGATACTAATTTGAACGTCCAGCTGAGACAGGTATATCAGTATTACTTAATGTTCATTTTTAAAAGCGACATATACAGTAGAATCCCTCTAATGCGACCACTTAATGAATTAACATAAGTGTCTTTATAAGCAGGTGGTTGCTTAATGCAGGACAAAAGTAATGCAGAAAGCTCCTCTAGCAGCTTTCTGCATCACTTCTGTCCTGCATTAAGCTACCACCTGCATCTAGCACCCAGAATTATACCCCTTTTAGGTGGTCACATTAGCGGGGTTTTACTGTACAATACAGCGGTACTTTCTGTCGGATCAATCGTGGTCGTTGTGAACGAGAGGTGACTGTACAAATCCTACATGCAATTTAGCAGCCGCATTCCGAAGGCCACCAAGGAGAAAAAAAACCTTTGAAATGTGGACTCGCGTGCAGTGTCATTTCAAAATAGTGTAGACCCAGATCAGAGGGATTCTAGAAAAGTTTATGTAGATTTTGACAAGTGTCATTTTCACACATGCAAAGATCAATACACACAGGAAGTAAAACAAGTACAGTAAAACCTCTCTAAACCGGAATTCTAGAAGAGAAACCGGAATTCTAGAAGAGATGAATTTAGATACGGTGAGAGAAGTTTCATGCATGCAGCTTCAAAACTTTGGAATGCTCTACCGTCATGCATTGGAGAGGTAAGGTAACTTGCATGTTTCAAAAGGTGTCTGAAAACGCATTTGTTCAACATTTGTTATTAGGACAGTTTTGTGCAGAATAGGAATGGCTTTCAGCTAACCTATTAAGCTATCAAGTGACCCAATATTCATGTACAGTGACAACTAAGTTCAGGACAGGAATGGCTTTCAGCCAACCTATAAGCTATCAGTTGCACGAATAGTCATGTACATTGGCAACTGAGTTCGGGATAGGAATGGCTTTCAATCAACCTGTTAAGCTAACAGTTGACCCAATAGTCATATAAATGGAATGATTTTTCAGTCAAGCCATTTATCCTAATTTACGATATTGATGAGCATGGCTTTCAGTCAACTTGTCTGTATTAAGTTGTTAATACACTGTCAGATTATTCTAATTTGTGATATCAATTGATGAGCATGGCTTTCAGTCAACTTGTCTGTATTAAGTTTGTTAATACAGTTTATGCGGTTCCTTGCGGTTAGTGATTTCATATATATATTGTATAGCTTTTGCATATTTTTCTTTGTCCGGATAGACAATCATGTAGTTCCTTCCGGCTAGTGATGTCATATATTGTATATCTATTGTATATCCTTCATTGTCTGGATAATCAATCATGCGGTTTGTTCCGACAAGTGATTTCATCCATGTGAATCGCTTTTGAACGCACATATCCAATGTGAAAAGAGCGCTATATAAATGTGGTATAATAATAATAATAATAATAATAATAATACTTTTATGCATGTGGCTGCTTAATGCATGATGAAAACCATGCAGAAATTAGTTTCTGTTTGACTTCCACCCTGTATTAAGCTGCCCCCTGTCTCAAAGACCGATATCTATACCATTTAATGTCCGGTTTAGAGAGGGTTTACTGTATGTATTTGCGTTTTATGCATTGAATCTTTATAAACGTTGGTATGTCACTATCTTAAATCATTTAAACCCTTTCCATGTTCTATATTTAGGGGAGACCGGGGCTAGTTGGTACATTTTTTACATTTTTTTTCATCTGATTTGGAAAATATGGAAAATCAGTGGTACAAGTCTGAATATATTGAATGTGCTTTATTTAAACAAGGGCTGGGTTAGGCACAGAATTGAAGTTAGCGAATATATAAAAATATTTTGATAGCCTTGTTAGTGTATCAACAAACCCCATACTCGGGGCTAATTGGTACATAGTGTGGGGCTACTTGATACACGTCATTGACGTCAGTGGCTACAGTCATCGGCATCTGAATCGCAATTCTAGCAAAAATAAACACACCATTTAGAAACATTTGTACATTCGACATGGTCTCATTCACTGCAATCAACACGTTTAATCCACTTCTCGCGGGGCTTCGAGTTAGATTATGGTTCAAGGCCAACTGGGCAATACCATTCGTTATCATCAGATCATTCAGATGATTCTACACGTTTTGTGTTCATTTTTACGTTTTATTATTGTTTACTTTTTAGGCGCTTTAAGTCCCTTCTTATTATTGATGTTTGCTATCAGAATTGCATCTGGTGATAGATGTATATCGCACCTGATCGTTTTCCTTTTATAAATTTGGACCATCCTGAAACAAAGTGAAATTCAATTCTGATTTAAACCGTTCTCTTTTTAATTAAAACATTGTACACGTCTACCGCCATCGATTGTGATCTTTTTTGTTACCCTGATATTTTTTTTATAAAACAATAATATCTTTTACTTTTGTTATATTTTTATGCGAGCTACATAACCATTAGCTGTTGATGCGCGGTAAAACATTAAATAAATAACTAGAGGTTTTTGTCACAAAAACAGATGTCCCCACCCCATACACACACCCTTCACACCAACACATACACACTGCGACATATTGTCACATTTCTGTACATGAGAAATCGACCGGACAAGATGTGTGACAGACAGCCAGAAAAACAACTCTAACAAAATAATATGTACAGGGAAATAATTCAAAATGTTGCTACCATAGTCATGGACATGAAGAATGATACTCCCCCTCATTATGCACATTCCACACCACATTTTTTTCGGCTAATAACTCCAAAAATATAGATACCAGGTACATGTATATGGCCATTGTGTATAGCACTTCCTTTCTGCATGCTCTTTCCATAAATGAAATGTCATTCCAATAGCACCAGTAGAACAGGAGTAACTGATAGGACAAAAACGTAACAAATGGCAAGAACTCCAAAAGTATTGAGACGAGGGTTATAGTTCTTGCACATGACATTTTCTCTCATCATGTTCTTTCCATGTATGAAGTTTCAATCCAATGGCATGGGCCATATAGGAGTTATCGTCCGGACAAGAAAGTGTGAAGCAAATGTATAAGGGGAAATAACTCCAATAGTATTGAAGCCAAAGTTATGGACATTGTGAATGACACATCCTCTCATTATGCTCTTTCGATGTATGAAGCTTCAATCCAATGGCACGAGCTATATAGGAGTAATCGCCAGGACAAAAGAGTGTGAAAAACTGTAAAAGGGTCAATAACTCCATTATTAGTGAATTCAGAGTTATGGACCTTGAGCATGACACTTCCTCTTATCATTCACTTTCTATGCATGAAGTTTCAATACGATGACATGAGCCATATAAGAGTTATCGTCCGAACAAAAAAGTAAAAGAAAATGTACATTTAGCAATTAACTCCAATGTTAGTGATGCCAGAGTTATGGACATTGGGCATGACTCTTCCTTTCATTATGCTTTTTCCATGTGTAAAGTTTCAACCAACTGGCATCAGCCATATAGAAGTTATCGTCCGGACAAGAAAGGGTGACGGACAGACGGAAAGACAGACAGGTGGACAGACAGACATCTCTCACAAAAAACAATATGTCTCCCCCATATAAATATTGGGGGAGACATAAGCTAATGAATAACGTCTAGATCTACCTTAAGAAGTGAAAAAATCACATTGTTTCTTACATAACTATTAGAGGCATGCAGTTACTTGGTAGGTTATATAAGAGCACATTTATATACAAACTAGTTTATAAACTAGCAGTAACTGCATCAGCATTACTTCTAATTATACATTTTAGAAATAAAAAGAGTAAAATTGAGCATAAAAAACATATAAATCTAGTTTATTTTGACCTATACTAATATTAAAGTCTTGACTGGGGCTGTTCCCAAGACTTTCCAAATTACGCTCATGCCAACGCTACAAACGCATTATGTTTCAAGCTGAACCTTACACATAAAGTAAATTCACAATAGTAAACACTTAGTTACTGATTAACAAAATAAACCCAAACTTTACTTACGTTGTTATAAATCATACAAATGGACCTACGAGAAGCAGTTATCGTCGTAGAGAGTTGGCGTCAACAGCAAAACGGTCGCAATATTTTACTGTTTTTAAATATGAAGTGATTGACGTCATTTTGGGAGGTTTTCCATTATTATGTGTGCTGTACCATCTAGCCCCATGTACCAACTAGCTCCAAGTTTCAATACCAAATGAATATTAATGAAAAAATAGTTAGATCTATATAGATATCTAATGAATTATGGAAGGTGGAACATTGCAGCCATTTAAGAAAGTAAAGAAACAGATCTATCGAATTACACTGGCAGACAGAGTAGACCCTGCTCACACGGTTCCTACAGGAGCCGCCTTATCTGAAGCTAGCAAGCAAATGCGCGAAAACACGTTTATATGAAGGAAAGTGTTATCCATTTCTTCCGTTTGTTTCGACAGCAGACTGTGATTTAACTGGTCAATACTAACAGTTTATACCCAAATCATCGCCTCTACAGAAATAGGGCGTTACATAAGGGTTGCAGGAGTTTCATGCAATTTCAAACAGTGTAGAACCCCTGACAACAGGGACTGCAACGACAAAACTCCAAGAGAACCGACATCAGTAATTTATAGACCCACAATGAACCAATCTCGATGCCAACGAAAGGGAGGAAACCTGTTCTAAAAATATTTGGTAAATGCAAACGATAGTTATGCCCCTTTGACTGGTGAGGAAGAAGAATGGAGTGATCTCCCTTGCGAAATACCAAAATGGTAGCCCCCAGGTGGGCGAAACGACTGGTAACCGTTTATGGGGGCTACCATTTTGGGGTCTTGGTCGTTTCGCCCCCATACCCTGGTCCACTACAAAACTGGTATATATGAAATCAGATTTCCGAAACTGTTTAATTCAGAAATGCCCCATAGTTTCCGAATTCTAGAATCATACTAGTAATTATATTCAATTCTGAACAGGGACAGATTGACAGAGTAGCTTTTCCGGGGTAGGATTTGTAAGCTGGTAACATTTTCGCACAACGAAAACAAACAGTTGTTCTTGATTAACCGAAGGCTCTGCAACTTAAAGGTTTCGACCCTTGCTAACACGTTAAAGGTTTTTATTAACTGTAACGTATCCGAGCAAACCGGTCAGACCCTGATCAATTGGCTTCTGCAGGAGCAACACGCGTTTGAGGCGTGCGGATTAGATGGCCGAGATTGTTGATAAAAAGGTGTGAAAATCCAATCATGCTATAATCGCTGATTGGATTAAACACCTACTTAAAGAGGAAGTCCCTACAATGAACGCATATTTTCAATAATATCATAAAACTTGGTATGTGTTATGCTCTATCATTATTATGAAAGTTCCCAATTTGAACTTATATCGAAAAATGCCCCTGTGATACAAATAAACTGATTTCATCAATACTGATAATTTTTGTTCTACAACACAATATTATCGGCCTTTTCCGTTAAATTTCTTCCGCGTTTTTGCCGATGATCACCGACCCCCCCCCCCCCCACACACACACACACACCCATTCGTTTACGTAATAGCTTTCTCGGAAATGGCTGGAGAATCGCGAATAGGGCGCACAGTTACGAAACTAAAACCCAACCCGAATAAAACTGAAACATCGGGGAGTAAAATCGGGATCGGCGATATCAAACACATGGATGTTTTGTCATTATAAACGGCAATTGGATGGGGATTTTTACGATTATGATATACTACTTTTCAACATATAAACAAATGAGTTTTGTATATTTTAAGTGTTTTTGAAACGCGTCAAATGTAGGGACATCCCCTTTAATTCGTTATGGACTATAACGGGTGCGAAAATCCTATCCTACCGATAAGGGTCTACTCTGTATGCTTTCGACGTGATATTTTCTGCAAAGACATCACTTTACGTGATGAATGAAATCTAATGAATAGAGACATTGTTAATTCTTAGGTATAACATATTAGATCCAGATCATACGGCTCCTGTAGGAGCCGACTGATCAGGGTCTGCTCTGTTTGCTTCCACGAGTTTGTAAATTACCAACAATTTACGTGATGAATGAAATCTAATTAATTTAAAAAAAATCATTTATTTCAATAACATTGTAGAACCAGGTCAGACGCCTCATGTAGTCCTGAGCCGACTGTTCAGAGTCCTCTCTGTTAGCTTCTGATTGATGAGTTTGTGAATTATTAGGATGACGTCATTATAAAATTTATTACACTAACATATAGTAGACCCAGATGAGACGGCTCATGTAGGATCCGACTGATCAGTGTCTGCCCTGTTTGATTCAAAAACATTAACTGCACCAATAGCTTCTATTCAAAAAGAAGTTAATGCTGGTCCCGGTAAAACAGGAGGGATGTTTCCAAATTTTATACCATGTATTGAAAAATCTAAATTACCTGAAATTAACAACCATTATATATATTGTATATAGTGTTCGCAAAGGCGTAGAAAAGCGTATTTATGGAGGAAAGGGTTATGTTTGTATGTATATTGCAATTATATAAGTTCAATCAAAGGAGGCAGGTTTCACACCCTCGTTTATAGTATTAATGACATAACGCATTGCTGGGTTATGGTTATGTAGCTTAATGAAATACAAGTGTGAAAGCAGTCGGCTTTTTTAAAAAAAACCAGTAGACTTCAGTTTGGACAAATCGGGAATATTATCAAGGTTAATTGCTTGTTAGTGGCATATAGACTTTCAATTTGCCGAGCCATAATTGTTCGGATTGTAAATTATGCGAGGTAAGTACTTTTTTATTGTGATTATTCTTTCAATTGAAAAGTGGAATAAAAGAGTATAACTATAAGACCATTCTGCCCATGAACACTAACCATTTCCCTGTGCTATGCGTATTCAAACATTTAATACCTATTGAATATTCATGAACAAAAAAGTGATAATGAAGTATAGAATGTAGAATATTGTAGCCATTCTAATAAAGTAACGAAACAAATTCCATTAGCAACCAGAGCAGATTAATTTTTTCACATATTAAAACTAGCCTAATCTAACATATTATATATAGTGGGCGAAACGGCCAGGGGAGGTAAATGACCAAAGGAACGAAACGACCAGGTACAAAACGTCATGGGGGCGAAACGTCCAGGGCGCGAACTGGTTAGTGGGTGAACCTAGCACAGGGAACCATAAACCAAACTCATCGGTCAATAGAATCGAAACATTTTGAGACTTTTGGAGAGTTAAAAGCCTGCGTAATAAAAATCTAAAAAGACCGGTCTTCGGACATATTAATATAAACAGTGTTAGATACAAATTTCAGGAGATACGAGAACTTTTGGATGAAAAACTAGTTGACAATTTCTGTATCTCAGAGACAAAAAATGATGAGAATTTAAAGCGGTGGAACCCGCCGTACGTGCAAGTGCGTGTGGTCTACGTGCAAAAACGTGGGGAAATTTTGGGGATCCGTACGTGGTGAGTAAGGCCTCCGTACGGATTTAGGAGCATGCAGACACGCCGTAGCACTTTTGGTGCATGCACAACTTTCGCTGCGTTCGAGCTGCGTTCGGGCTACGGATTCACCAACGTACGGGTGACGCACGTGCTTCTACAGCCAACGTGCGCACAACGTACTGACTCCGTGAGTGTTTTAATCTTTTTCCCCACAGTCGCTTGCGCACGTGATAAGTACGTGGTCTGTGCTCACTCGGCACCTCCCCAGTTCTACTGTCCAATGAACTGACAAAACGCACGTGGACCGTACGTGAGCAGCACGTGGACCGTACGGCCTCCGTACGATAATGCGGCAATCGCAAGAAGATCGTACGTTGTGAGCACGTTGTAAGCACTTTCAACTCACTTACCACGCGTGCAACGTACGATGCACGCAACCGACCAGAGCGAGGCTGTCGTGCGTGCCACGTACGTACACCTTGCGCAACCGTGCGTGTGACGTGCGTTCCTCCCTGCATTTGCTACTTCTTCTCCAAGTTTTCAGAAAAACGTAGCAGCCCTGGCCTCCCCAAAAAAACGTACGTGCTAAAACACGCACGGCGGGTTATGACCAGGGCTTTAGCAGCAATATTTCTTTCGGTAGAGGGATACACGATCGTGATGCTCCCGGAGGTGGACTTTTGACCTATATTAGATTAGATTTACCCATTAAAAGATGCTCTGATTTAGAAAACCCTAGTATAGAATCACTCTGTTTTGAATTTAATCCGTAAAAAAGAAAATTGGGCATATTATTTGTATACAGACCCCCTTCACAACCCGACAGAATCTTTGAAAATGAAATAACCAAATGTTTAGATAAAAAATTAAATGTTCATGAATTTTGACAATATAATTACAGCTGGTGATCTAAACTATGAGTTATCTAGGATAGTTTTTAATATAATGGACTTTTTTGACTTAGTCAACTTAATTAAGGAACCAACTTGTTTTACAAAGGTGCTGGAGAAGTCGCCTACTGTCTATTTCAATTTACTTTGTCACTGAATTTGAATCGAGAATTTTTTTTCATTTCTTACCGGATCGAGATCAAATTTAAACCACTTTTGTCATCGTTTTTCAGGAACTCAGTGCCTGAGTTTCCCTTGAATCCATCTTTAAATAAAGATCTCATGCATAAAACCCATGTTTTCCCATTGTAAACACGTTCATTTCAAATTGCAAATGGCGGATGATTAACGTCGAATGGAACGTTCGAATTTAACTAAGGGTAATAATTTATTATAGTTCTTAAAAGTTGACGTCATACACGAAATTAGATCTACGTCATTTATTTCATATTCTAACACACCGCGCGCACATATCTACATAAACAAAGAAGGGACGTATCTATGTTTAAATTCTCGATAAAACACCGCACGCGCTGTAACGTCTTAACGTGACGTAATATGGCTTCGAAAATTCGTACGACAAGAAACGTAGTGCCGTTGTGGCGGTGCAAACTATAGTTAAATTGAAGTGTTAGAATCGAAATAATAAATTTATACCAGTGTTTTATCTGCAATCGAACACGAGTAGTCGTTGAGATGCTTATATTTAAATCACTCGGCCTATCGGCCTCGTGATTTAATTACTACGCATCTCAACTCCTACCAGTGTTCGATTGCACGATAGAACACTGGTATGCATTTATTATTTCTTAATCAGTATGCAATTCACCCCTGTTGAAAAATGATACGATCCACGATCCATACATACGGCGGCCATTTGCAAAGAAACAGCTGATCGAATTAGCATGTAGAAAATGCATTTTCGGCATATTATTTCTTGTTACTGAATGATATTGAGGCATATTTAGCACGGGAGTTCCTGAAAAACGATGCGATCAAATGAAATATATTTAAGGTCAGTCTGACTCGAAATGAAAAAAAATTCGACTAAAATTCAGTGACAAAGTAAATTGAAATGGACAGTAGGCCATATTTTAACCTCTTAGTATTAAATGCTGTACGAAAGTAATGCAAGAACTTCTGAAGGGAGTTTTCTGCATAACTTCCGTCCTGCATTAAGCTACTGGCCGTCTTTAAGACCCAAACTTAGACCTACTTTTTACTGTAACTCGAGGGCTTGGTGCAAAACTATTCTAACTCCTTCACAAAGTGAAGGGGTTAGAATAGTTTTGCACCAAGCCCTCGAACTGATCATCGTATTCCATGCATATCTCACAATCCCAAAATAGCACATTCGAGTCCCAGTCTCTCTCTATATATAACAAGGCAGGTAACTAATATATCGAAGTAACTTAGCTTATTGAAGAATTAATTCCCTTACTCTACTCTGACACTAGCAAAGACTGTTAATTGATTCAAAGTCTTATGAAATGTCAAATTCTTGGTATTTGATCAGATTCCATTCTGTTAAGAATAGAAATAACCCTATATGATCATACCATGTACCCACTACCCAGCCAGTGTTATAACTAACCCTTTATTCAATAGACGTGCAAACAAAGGGGCCAGACCAGACAACTCCTGTTGGGTGGCTGATCAGGGTCTACTCTGTTTGCTTCAGTGATTTTATCAATCTGATTCTACATTTTCTTTCTTGGCCAAAACTAAAGGTGTGTTCATTATTATAATGAACCAGCTACCCAATGTTCATGGTGCCAGTATTTCTTATATGGTTATCCATGGAGTACTTTAACAATTTATCGTATAGTTTAACCCTTCTCTTGCTGAATTTTAAAATACATTTCTCCTTCTATGCACATGCCATGTTGTATAATTACATATATCTTCACTGTGTACACGTATTTCGCTGTGCAATCACTGCTGTGGAGTGCACTGGTTGCACAATCAACTTGTAAATAGTGCAGACCCTGATGAGACAGCTCCTGCAGGAGCCGTAGCATCTGGGTCTTCACTATTTACAGGTAGGTATATTGACGTGAATAGCAAGCGAATGGTTAAAACTCCATTAAAGCTACTACCAGACAAAGCTCTATTCTGTGTTGTTTAGGCAGATGGTAGCTTAATTAATACATGCCTAGAGTTATGCAGAATTCTCCTGAAGCATCTTTCTGCATTACATTAGCCTGACTGAAGTAACCAGCTGATCATTCATAATGTGCTCGATTTAGGGTGTTGTACACTGTATTTTAACTCTTTACTCCATAAACTTACGCCTTTATATACCTTTGTAAACTGAGCAAACCAACTCAGACGGCGTCTACAGGAGCCGTCTGACCAGGGTCTGCTGTGTTTGCTTGTGAAATAATATAGACCAGAATCTACATTTTCTACTTATGGCCAACATTTTCCATCTTCATTGGCCAATATAATCTATATGCTATTCATGATGTCATTATTCCATTTATTCATGGATTTATGGGTATTGTGAATATTAACTTCCTTTATGACAACCAAGACGTAGATAAAAATGACGCCTTCAAACTGACAACCAAGACGTAGATAAAAATGACGCCTTCAAACTACAGGGTAAGCAGGAACCAACCCCAAAATGTCAAACTAAATTGGCTATTTTCCTACATCAAATCTGTATCGTCATCGTCGTCGTCATAATGATAACTAATCTATCACATAATCTGCCGTGTGGGAGTGCTGTAAATCGCGGAAATGCACTAGTGCATTTTTTTATGCAAAATGAGCAGTTTGAATCCAGATGTACTATGCTGTACTACGCTGTAAAGAATGGTCGAAACAGCCATTAGATATATTCTGTTTCACTCTCTATGGCACTATTTGAGGGTTATGTGATAAAAAAGAATCTTACATAATAATAATAATAATAATAATAATAATAATAATAATAATAATAATAATAACAATAACAATAATAATAATACATGTAATAATAATAATAATAATAATAATTGTTGACTTTGTACATTTAGATCTTTAATTTGAACAAAAGTTTTCATCCGTTTGTTATTTGAATCATTAGCATGGATCTTCGTAGGCGGGATTATTAAGCAAACGAGTCAGACCAGAGCGGGCCCACGTTGCAAGTCAGCCCACAATTTTGGCATTATCTGCTATTTGCTCATCCCAAGTGGGTATACTTCGCGCATTGTTCATCGCGATTGTCCAACATTCACCTGCCCGTTACTTCCCGGACTGTCCTATGTACAACCCCGGGGGTAGACAACACATATAGACGGTAACGTTTATTTCCATATATCTCTAGCGTTGTGTTTAGGAAAGTTGAAATTTATATATCTATATATAAATATATAATTATTATATTATATTTATATATAAATATATTTAAAACTAAAAAACTGTTTCAGTACCGAGTCGCTTTGAACCTGGTAATATTTATTAAAAAACAACCATATGTAAATAATTTCATTCGCTTTTCATGTGACATCTCTCATAACATATATGTGAAACTGGTTCCCGGTCACTACTGGTTTCTAGCACAGCGCTATTGTTTGAGAGTTAACAAATAATAGGAGCATGAAAGTTTCAATGTTTACCTGTATGAAGGCAACGAATGACATTTGAACGAACTTTATCTCTCTATCTCATTTCTCTCATTCCAACTTTATCTCTCTATCTCATTTCTCTCATTCCACCAGCAACTCAAACTGTTACAGTATTTTAACCATTCTCTTGTGGAATTTAAAAAAACCTGTCTTCTTCTTTACCCATGCCCTATTGTATAATTACATATATCGTCACTGTGTACACGTATTTCGCTGTGCAATCACTGCTGTGGAGTGCACTGGTTGCACAATCAACTTGTAAATAGTGCAGACACTGTCTCATCTGGGTCTTCACTATTTACAGGTAGGTATATTGACGTGAATAGCAAGCGAAGGGTTAAACATTTTCGCACTGAGCGCTCATTGACTGGGGTTTGCCAGCAGCTTCCATCCAACTGACACTCGTCCTCTCTGCAGAATCCAACCTTGTAGACATTCAATAGTTGTTTTTAGACTTCGATCGAATCGATGTGTTTGCATACAGAACAGACTCTCGTTGGAGCCGTGTCTGATCGGGATCTGGTCTGTTAGCATACAAAACAGACTCCCGTAGGAGCCGTGTCTAACCGGGATCTGGTCTGTTTGCATACAATCAGACTCCCACAGGAGCCGTGTCTGATCGGGATCTGGTCTGTTTGCATACATAACAGACTCCCATAGGAGCCGTGTCTGACCGGGATCTGGTCTGTTTGCATACAAAACAGACTCCCATAGGAGCCGTGTCTGATCGGGATCTGGTCTGTTTGCATACAAAACAGACTCCCATAGGAGCCGTGTCTGACCGGGATCTGGTCTGTTTGCATACAAAACAGACTCCCATAGGAGCCGTGTCTGATCGGGATCTGGTCTGTTTGCATACAAAACAGACTCCCATAGGAGCCGTGTCTGATCGGGATCTGGTCTGTTTGCAAAGGTGTTAACAGTCTTATTTATGGAGTAAATGGTTGAATGCGTATAACATAATCCATTAATGCGTAAAACACAATCCATTTATGCGTATAACATAATCCATTTATGCGTCATTATTTGACAGATTTATATAATTTCATAAGCAAACAGAGTAGGCCCTCACCAGTATCCATGCTTATAAAGCTTTTAGTTGAGTCTGAGTTTCGTTCTCAAGCTTTTGATTGGTCAGATTTGAGTTCTCAAGCTTTTGATTGGTCAGATTTGAGCCAGAGGCTCAAATCTGACCAATCAAAAACTTGAGAACGAACTCAGACTCAACTAAACGTTTTATAAGCATTAACCCAGACGGCTTCTACAGGAGCAGTCGTATCTGGATCTACTCTGTTTGCAAATCTTTTAAATTCGTATCTATGGAGTAAAGGGTTTGTTTATTACATAATTTGGCATTATTTGATTTGCTGAAACGTACTGGAAGCTTAGAAACCGCTCTAATCAAATTAGTCTTTTTTACGTCTGTATCGAAATTCAAAACCTACGTTATTGTAAAAAATATGTTATTTCTAAATTTTGCTATTGCTAATTTCATGTTAATTTCCATTGACAAGTGTTTTGGATTTTGGTCTAAATGCGGGACATCAACACTAATTATCTAGTGTTGCACAATTGTATGTCAATTTGGCTTATTGGTGCTGATATAAGGAAATGGGTCCTGAGGCTGTAGACTAGTATATAGGATGATTATTGAAACTCACAGCATAGTAACACTTTCCTTTTTGAATACACATGTAAGAAAAGATGGTATCATACATACAGTAAAAGCCCTCTAAACCGGATTTCTAGTAGACAAGAATTTAGATAATTTTAAGCAGGTGGCTACTTAATGCAGGGTGAAAGTCATGCAGAAAGCTCCTCTAGGAGCTTTCTGCATGACTTTCACCCTGCATTAAGCTGCCACCTGTTTCCAATACCGACATTTATGCTATTTTTAACGTCCGATTTAGAGGGGTTTTACTGTACATGTATTTGCTGAAAGTTTGAGGTGGCATATGTGTACAGTATATTTTGGTATAAGCAGAAGTCAGACCTATAATAATTTGTCAATGAAGAAAATATTCCAAAAAAGGAAATCAATGTAATACTTAAATACTTGAACTGCTCTGATCTAATATTACGACCACTAAGGGCCTTTTTCAAATATGATCATGGTAATCTTTGAAAAAAGGCCCTTGGTGGTCGAACTATTAGATCAGAGCTATTCAAGTATTTACGTATAATAATTTCATAAGGAAACAGATCTGGGTCTACTCTGTTTGCAAAGTCGTGACAAGCGTTTATATGAAGGAAAGTGTGATTCCTTGCCTGCTGTACAAATATATTGTCTGCTAAATTTTGAATATGTTCATTTTTGACTACGTCCCAATAGATTTAACTTTTGAGAAATTCTGGACTGGATGTGAACTAACTTGGATCCTTATGGGATGTCGAGTGACTCGGCAGTCTCTTACTCGACGGTCTCTGACTCGGCGGTCTCTGACTCGACGGTCTCTGACTCGACGGTCTCTGACTCGACGGTCTTTGACCCGGCGGTCTCTGACTCGACAGTTTCTGACTCGGCGGTCTCTGACTCGGCAGTCTCTTACTCGACGGCCTTTGACTCGGCGGTCTCTGACTCGACGGTCTCTGACTCGGCGGTCTCATTTGGATTAAAGTTGTTTGCCAATGCGAGTCAGGTCGTGGATAGCTGGATAAACCCTACTACAACCTGTATTTCTGAATAAACTCGTCCAGAAACTCCAGATATGTATTGTGAACGAGTCCTTTCCCTTTTGAAGGGTGTTTAATATTGTGTACAGGTTAGACACGAATTTGTAGAGCAAGCAGTCACGACTCTGCTGCGAGGGCTCTGGTCTTGGTCTACACTTCTATGTCCCTGTCAAGGCTGCTGCGAGGGCTCTGGTCTGTGCCTACACTTCTATGTCCCTGTCAAGGCTGCGAGGGCTCTGGTCTGTGCCTACACTTCTATGTCCCTGTCAAGGCTGCGAGGGCTCTGGTCTGTGCCTACACTTCTATGTCTCTGTCAAGGCTGCGAGGGCTCTGGTCTTGGTCTACACTTCCTTGTCCCTGCCAAGGCTTTGATGGCTCTGGTCGGTGTCTACACTTCGATGTCCCTGTCAAGGCTTTGATGGCTCTGGTCTGTGTCTACACTTCGATGTCCCTGTCAAGGCTGCGAGGGCTCTTGTCTGTGCCTACACTTCTATGTCCCTGTCAAGGCTGCGAGGGCTCTGGTCTAAGTCTACACTTCTATGTCCCTGTCAAGGTTGCGAGGGATCTGGTCTAAGTCTACACTTCTATGTCCCTGTCAAGGCTGCGAGGGCTCTGGTTTGGGTCTACACTTCTATGTCCCTGTCAAGGCTGCGAGGGCTCTGGTCTAAGTCTACACTTCGATGTCCCTGTCAAGGTTGCGAGGGCTCTGGTTTGGATCTACACTTCCATGTCCCTGTCAAGGCTGCGAGGGCTCTGGTCTAAGTCTACACTTCGATGTCCCTGTCAAGGCTGCGAGAGCTCTTGTCTGGGGCAACACTTCTATGTCCCTGTCAGGGCTGCGAGGGCTCTGGTTTGGGTCTACACTTCTATGTCCCTGTCAAGGGACACTAAGCATAAATCATTTAACCCGTTCCTTTCTATAAATGCATTTTCCCGCATTCGCAAACAGAGTAGAGTAGACCTATATCAAACGACTCCTTTAACCCATTCCCTCATATTGATGACTTTTGACTCACTTTGTGAAACCATTGTGATAAATAGAGCATTTGCTCCTATAGGAGCAAATGATCTATTGATCACAATGGTTTCAAACTACAAAATTCTAAAAGTTTCCTTTTCTCTAGTTAATGCTCCTTTTCGGTAGATTTATTCAAAGAGGTTGGATCTAAAAATAGTCTATGAGGTAATGGGTTAAGAGTCATCTTATCAGGGTCTGCCCCGCTTGCGTATGAAATTATAATAGATCTGACTTCACAGGTTAGTCTTATACCAAAACATCGTGTATATATATGTCACTACTCACTATAAGAATTCACCTGAGAAATATACATGCCATTATTTATTACATGAATATGTAACAGGGAGAGGGTTAACCCTTTCCCTCATATAAACGTGTTTTCACGCATTTGGAAACAGAGTAGACCCAGATCAGACGGATCCTAGAGGAGCCGTCTGATCAGGGTCTGCTCTGTTTGCTAATAAAATTTGATAGATCTGTTTCTTTACTTTCTAAAATGTCTACATTGTTCCACCTTCCATATTTCTTTATAACTATTTTGTTAATGAATATTCAGTAGGTATTGAAATTTGGCCTAAATATAGAACAGGGAAAGGGTTAAACAGCTTCTGTGTGTGCATTATTTACTTATGAAATGATATACAACAAACCCTCTACACCGTCACCGCCAAATGGAGGCATGTTTCTTGGTCTTCTTCACAGGTGGTAACTTAATGCAGAAAAAATATGCAGAAATCTTAAGCTATAAGATATTTATATTCTGCTCCTACATGTATTATTGATACGACGAAAGACCCGCAGCAGTCAGAAGAATTGATACAGTAGAGGAGACTTGATACAGTAGACTTGATACAGACTTGATACAGAAGACTTGATACAGTAGAGGATACCTGATACAGTAGACTTGATACAGTAGACTTGATACAGTAGACTTGATATAGACTTGATACAATATACTTGATACAGTAGACTTGATACAGACTTGATACAATAAACTTGATACAGTAGACTTGATACAGACATGATACAGTAGACTTGATACAGTAGACTTGATACAGTAGACTTGATACAGTAGACTTGATACAGTAGACTTGATACAGTAGACTTGATACATCAGACTTGATACAGTAGACTTGATACAGTAGACTTGATACAGTAGACTTGATAAAGACTTGATACAGTAGAATTGATACAGTAGACTTGATACAGACTTGATACAGGATACTTGATAGAGATGACTTGATACAGCAGACTTGATACAGTAGACTTGATACAGTAGACTTGATACAGACTTGATACAGTAGACTTGATACAGCAGACTTGATACAGCAGACTTGATACAGTAGACTTGATACAGTAGACTTGATAAAGACTTGATACAGTAGACTTGATACAGTAGACTTGATACAGTAGACTTGATACAGACTTGATACAGTAGACTTGATACAGTAGACTTGATACAGACTTGATACAGGATACTTGATACAGGAGACTTGATACAGCAGACTTGATACAGTAGACTTGATACAGTAGACTTGATACATACTTGATACAGTAGACTTGATACAGGATACTTGATAAGTAGACCTGATACAGAAGACTTTATATCAATATCTATTCGCTGAATTTTTATATTGGCATAACCACATACATTTTTGGTCTTCAGGTCTGGTATAATTTCATTAGCAACCGGAACATACCCTGATAGGGCGGCTCATACCTGAGACATCTGATCTGGGTCAAGCCTGTTTTCTAAAGTGTGAAATGCTATGATAAAGGTTAACAGCCGGTGACTGATGAATGCAGGACGAACGTCCCGCAGGAGTTAGTTGCATACCTTTCATCGTGCATTAAGTTACCACATGACTTTCTCCGATATAGTAGTTCTAATCACAGGGGACCGTCACAACGAAGTATGAACCTCGACAGAAAATATGTATGAACACTAGATATATAGACAAGGGGTCGAACTTCCTATTTGGGAATTTAACCTCTCTCCCAAGGTATGCCTTTGTTGACATTCGATCAAACGGTATATCGGGTAAAGCTTTTTGCCAATAAGTAGTATAATGTATAGCCTACGTAAGTGCAAAGCGAAAAACTACTATTTGAAACGGTTCTCATAAGCCACAAAGGAGAATCCCGTGAATTATTGTATTTTGACAGGTAGGAAACGACCTCGCAACCGCCCGCTTACCGACTAAGCCGGCTATTTACCGACTAAACAGGCTTGCCATCGCTGAATCAGGGCTGCATACAATTTAGCTAGTAAGCAACTATGACACTTACATGTACTGCGAAAACCGATTTCGATTAACTTAATGTACACTGTTGGACAGATGAAAGTGTCTCCAAACCATTTGTTTTAGCTTTGAGCATCCATTTTACGTCAAGTGACCAGTAATGAAAGCTGCTAGCTGATTGGACGAGGGCCCAGTTTCGACCAATGGAATTTTCCATTACAATATTAGTCAGGTGATACAAACATGGTGTTGAATTTAAAGAAACTGGAAAATGTTCGTTTGAACGCCCAAATTATACTTCTTAGAAGTTAATCGAACGCGGTTTTCGCAGTAAGTGTCACAGTTGTTTACTAGCTATTGTATACAGCCCTGATTCGGCGCTGGCAAACGTTCAAATAGCAGTTTTAGTCCGTACGCGTCGATTACGAGGTCATTTCCTACCTGTCAAAATTGCAGTGTTTTACGGGATTCTCTTTTTCAGTTCCTGAGAACCGTTTCAACTAGGAGTTTTTCGCTTTGCAGTTACGTAGGCTACAGATTAGACTACGATCCAAGACAAAGATTCGTTCAGTGACAATGAGAGACCTTCTGTTTGCTGTTGATGCTGCAATGGCATCCCAGACTGAGGAGGGACTTCAAAGACTGATGGACAAATTCTCAAACGCATGCCATCTCTTCAGGCATTACCTGGCAAGAGAAAGTGACAAACAATGATGTCCTCACCAGGGCCGGCATACCTTCCATGTATACACTCCTTCGTCAGCGACGCCTACGCTGGCTAGGCCATATACGCCGTATGGATGATGGGCGAATACCCAAGGACCTACTTTACGGAGAACTCGTCAGTGGAAACCGAGACATTGGTCGCCCGCACCTTCGCTTCAAAGATGTCTGCAAGCGAGACATGAAAGCCTGTAACATTGACCCGAACACATGGGAGACGTATGCTGATGATCGTTCCGCATGGAAAAGCTAAATGTCCAGAGGTCTTAAACACAGTGAGAGATCACTTCATGGCATGATGGAAGAGAAAAGAAAGAGAAGGAAGGCCAGCGTGCATGAAACTCTAGACACCATCAACAACACTACATCTGTTTTTACGTTCCAGGGCTGCAACAGAGCTTGCACATCAAGAATTGGACTCTTTAGCCACGCACGACGTTGTTCCTCAACAACCCCAAAGACGCTTCTCCGTGGTCTACAGACTGACGGAGGCCAACAACAACAATCCAAAACATTAGACTACTTATTCGCAAAAAGCTTTACCCGATATATCGTTTGATCGAATGTCAACAGAGGCATAACTTGGGAGAGAGAGGGGGGGGGGGGTTAAAATTCGTAAATAAGAAGTTCGACCCCCCTTGTCTATATACATATATATCTAGTGTTCATACATTTTTTTCTGTCGAGGTTCATACTTCATTGTGACGATCCCCTGTGGTTCTAATCAAGCTACCAAATACCTTTCTACGACACAGTAATTCTAATTAAGCTACCACGTACCTTTCTACAACATAGTTACCACATGTCTTTCTACGACACAGTAGTTCTTATTAAGCTACCACGTACCTTTCTACGACATAGTTACCACATGTCTTTCTACGACACAGTAATTCTAATTAAACTACCACGTACCTTTCTATGTTTGGTGACCACATTACTGTATTTACTGTATCAAGCGTATGTTTATTTTTCCTTTTACTTATGTTACCCGCATAATCTAACGCTCACCTTATTTGGAAAACTAGACTGAAATTGTGATACCGTGTTATCTCTAATAAATGCTCTCGGGGGCATTATATGTTTTGAAGGGAGCTTCTTGCATTTTACACACTATTGGTTGCTTAATGTGGAATGAATGCAACGCAGAAAACTATTATGACAAAACTATTTCAGTCTGCATTAAGCTACCACCTGTATTTTGAAGAAAAAACACCATCGTTAGTTTCCCCCAGAAGTAACGTGGCGTTTATTAGAATGGGTCGATTTTTAGGGAGAATACGGTATGTTGAAAACGTCTCTTTTTTGGCACTCAGCGGAAGTCAGACTAGATAAAAAGCTTCCCCTCCTGTTTTTACGTTGGTCATAACCGTTAGCGTGTGGCGAGCCATTCAGTGACAACAATTTCAAAACCACTGGATCTAAATCAAACACCCTGTCTCTAATTTCTTTGACACCTAGTCAGTAAGTTTTCAAAGTATGTCTTCGCTTTTTTGACAAAGCATCAAACGACGATTTGAGCAGAAGACGCTTGTTTTCCAAACGTGCTAAGGTTTGGGAAGTTTTTACATAATTTACAAGTCGCTAATCCCCGCTACGACTGCGACACTTATCTTAGGGTTTTGCGTTCTAATTTCAGACAAAATTACACTTTAATTACATCATGTAGTTCCACTTGTCTACATATACTGGTCCACCACCTTTAAATTGTTCAAACCTCCACCTTTAAAAATTACCAGTATATATTGTAGATCCAAATCACACTTCAATACAAAACGATTCGAATCAGGGATCCATGCTATTTATTTTACTTGACCTTCTTGGGGAACAGGAGACAAATCAGAGTATCGGTTTGCAGCAGGCTACAGCATATTTAGCAGACGACATTTTTGACAGAGTGGTGGCTGTACCTTTGGTAGTTGCAGTGTACAATGAACAGTGTCACACGTGTGGCGTAGGTACGGGAGCTATAAATTCCCAAGCTACAAATTGGGACCGAAGTAGAGGCGACGTCTTGACTTATGCTGCGAGAAAAGTTCGTGCCTCAAGCGTTCTTCTACGCAATGTTGACAAGAAATTTAACTTTTTTCACGCTAAGTAATTGTCGTCTGCAAATAAAGTCGTCAACAGCAACTGTCAAAGTGTATTTTTTCTTCTACTTCTCGTCAAAATAGTATCAATGTGTTAAACAGTTTGGATTGTGGCTTACTCGGTATCTTATCTGGATCCAAACTACTTGCTGAGACTATCAGAAATTTAGAGTTAGCGTGCAAATAGTTGAACATTTACCCCGCTTAGAAATGAATGTCTGCTCAAATTGAAATCTCCTCCAAGTTTGACTTTTTCCGACTTGATCAATATTTTGAGAAACCACTGCCCGAGTGTCGCACAGCCTGGATCCTGATCAAAGGTGCAGCTACTCATCGTCTCATCTAGATCCAAGCTGTTTGTCAATGCGCTTGAGGTCGCAGATAGCTGAATAAGCATTACATTTCTCTTAATCAAGAGAAACACTGTTCTGGGATATCAAGTAAAAAACCGGTGTTCAAACCTATCGAACGCCTACGTGAACAAATCAACACTTTCCTTGCCAATGCTGTGGGCAAATTGGTGAACATATCTACAAATAGTTTGGATCCGGATGAAGCATTGACTTCTCAACAGAAGCAATGGACCGTTTGAGCAGGTTGTACATGTATACTAGTTGTTTCTAGATCTGTCTTATACAAGGCTATCAAAATGGTGCCAGATTGAGGGATACAGCTTTACAAACCCACGGAGGGGTGGGGGGTGGGGGGGGGGGTAAGGGGCGCTGATGGCTAGGGTTGAGTGTCCGTATCTAGTAGAAGCGACCATTCAATAAATACGCCTGAGTGTGCGGTTTAACCCCTCAAAAGCGACCACAAAAAGAGGTCTTATTGTCGGTCTTAAAATCAGGACGTAGTTTAACCCTTCTCTTGCTGAATTTTAAAATACATTTCTCCTTCTTTACCCATGCCCTGTTGTATAATTACATATATCTTCACTGTGTACACGTATTTCGCTATGCAATCACTGCTATGGAGTGCACTGGTTGCACAATCAACAAATAGTGCAGACCCTGATGAGACAGCTCCTGCAGGAGCTGTCTCATCTGGGTCTTCACTATTTACAGGTAGGTATATTGACGTGAATAGCAAGCGAAGGGTTAATGCAGAACGAACGTTACGGAAAAATCTCCCATAGGAGCTTTCTGCACCGCTTTCGTCATGCATTTAAAATAAAGCATCAAGCAGCTTTTAAAGACACCTATATTTATTTGTAAGTAGGTTTCTTTAGAGTAGTTTTACTGTTTTTAAGAGCAGGTGACTACTTAATGCAGGAATCTACTGTAGGAGCTTTCTACATAAATTTGTCCTGCATTAAGTTGCCTCTATTACCCTGAGTTAAACCGTTTTTTAGCTTTTGGTACTCGCATCAGAGGGGTTTACTGTATTATGGATAATTCGGATAGATATTTTCTGATGACGAAAAACTGTTAAGCTGCAAGCTAAAGGTTGAATTGATGACAATCTATTGAGGATATTGAATGACCAAACAGAGAAGGGTATATCCTGTTCATGTAACCATTAGTCGGCTAATTGTACCGATTGTTGACAATATCAGTCAACCCAGTACTCAATATATACATATGTACACAGTCTAACACCTAACAGCGTATACCCGGATCAGACTGCTCCTATAGCAGCCAGTACTCAATATATACACAAGCTAACGCCTAACAGCGTATACCCGGATCAGACTGCTCCGGTAGCAGCCAGTACTCAATATATACACAGTCTAACGCCTAACAGCGTATACCCGGATCAGACTGCTCCTGTAGCAGCCAGTACTCAATATATACATAGTCTAACGCATAACAGCGTATATCCGGATCAGACTGCTCCTGTAGCAGCCAGTAGCCTACTCATTATATACACAGTCTAACGCCTAACAGCGTATACCCGGACCAGACTGCTCCGGTAGCAGCCAGTACTCAATATATACCCAGTCTAACGCCTAACAGCGTATATCCGGATCAGACTGCTCCTGTAACAGCCAGTACTCAATATATACACAGTCTAACGCCTAACAGCGTATACCCGGATCAGACTGCTCCTGTAGCAACCAGTACTCGATATATACACAGTCTAACGCCTAACAGCATATATCCGGATCAGATAGGGGTCAGCTCTGTTTGCTTATTGAACGATATAGATTTGATTCTACTTATCTGCCTTGGTCAAAACTTGGTCAAAACGTCATGTCTTCTTAAAAAGGCATCTAATTAATATTCATGGAGTTAAGGGTTTAATATGCAACGATACATATCACCTCTTTCAAACGACAGTGTCAGAGTACAAACTAAGTTAGATCCTGGTGAGAACTTAAGTTACATGCATACGGCCATGTCCTGGTCCATGTGTTACCCTTGTCCATGTGTCCCCCTTGTTCATGTGTTGTAATCTGTCCATGATTTATCTCTGTCCATGTGTCTTGGGTTGTTTATGATTATCCCTGTCCATGGTTTGTTTCGGTCCATGAGTTATCCCTGTCCATGTGTTATACGCATTCATATGTTAACCCTATCCACGCGATACCATTGTTTATGGGTTATCCCTGTCCATGTGTAACACATTTCCACGAGTTATCTATGACCATGTGTAACACATTTCCACGAGTTATCTATGACAATGTGTTGCAAATATCCATGTGTTAACCCTACCCCCTGTTCATGTATTGCCTCTACCAACGTGTTATTTCTGTCCATGAATAAATATGCCAATGTTCCATTCCTTTCCATGTGTTATTCATGCCCATGTGTTATCCCTGTCCATGTATTACCCCTATGCATGTGTTAGATATGTCCATGTGTTATCCATGTCCACGTGTTATTCATGTCCATGTGTTATCCCTGTCCATGTGTTATTCCTGTCCAAGTGTCATTTC
This sequence comes from Azorinus chamasolen, assembly GCA_963576725.1. Classification (NCBI taxonomy): domain Eukaryota; kingdom Metazoa; phylum Mollusca; class Bivalvia; order Cardiida; family Solecurtidae; genus Azorinus; species Azorinus chamasolen. The sequence continues at coordinate 91,875,676 of OY755241.1, read as the reverse complement.
TGTCCATGTGTTTTCCCTGTCCATGTGTTATCCCTATTCATGTTATTTCTGCCCATGTGTTACCCCTATAAATGAATGCATTATCCCGGTCCATGTGTTACCCATATTCATTTGTTACCCCTGTACATGTGTTATCCATGTCCATGTGTTATCCCTATTCACGTGTTATATTCCTGTCCATGTGTTATCCCTATTAATGTGTTATCCATGCCCATGTGTTATTCCTGTCCATATTTCATTCCTGTTCACGTACTGTCTAGAAGCAACACACACACATGAAAAAGAATAACACATTAAAAGGGATAACACATGGACAGGCGTGATACGTGGACAGGGATAGCACAACAACAGGGACTGTCTGATCTGGGTCTACTCTTTGTGATGGCGTAAAAAAGGTCAATATGTTCAGTATTGGATTAAACCATGTGATTGCTGAATGCAAGACGAAAGCAATGCAGAAAGCTCCTACATAATCACTTAATCAGTGTGGTCTGGGTCTGGTCTGTTTGCAAATACATAAAAATGCGTGTGTTTGTGTGTGTGTGTCAGGTAAAGGGTTCTTTATTTACATCCTCTACAACTCTGTAATGGCATTCTGCGTTCTCCGTGTTTGGCCAGTAAGACAGCAGGGCTCCATATCCCCACCATACCGCCATAAAAAACTGTTTTCCATTAAAATACATTAATTTCTAATTTCCCATGAGCGGACCATGTTTCGCTAAAAGCCATTTTTGATTTCACGTTTTATGACAAGTTGATATCCCACCATTTGCGTTTCCAGTACTATCTTCAATATCATCAATATCAGGAATTTAACCCTTTTGCCGCACCAAACATCATCTACCGAAAACCAATGCCATCCTCTAATTGTCTAAAAGCAATGGCATTGTCTTCCTTTCCACGCATATTCTCGCCAAACTGTCATTTTTTTTCAGATTCGTGTCGTAGTATACAGACTATGCTCATCTGATATGGATCCAAACTGTTTTCAAAAGGCGTTCAGTGATGGTCTGGGAAGACGAAGGACAGACGTAAAAGACCAATTAGCAAGGAGTCGTAATTGAGGCTTCTACGAAGGAGGGCTCTGTCAAAAGAATTCATACTGTATCAGTCAAATGGAAGATAAATAGCTCCCTGTTAGAGACACAAGCATCTAATCCAATCAATTGTTCTTTATTGTGGAATTAACAGAAGGACAGAATATACACTCGTTTACCACTGTCAGAGTACAGGGGTCAGCACAGGACACAACTATAATAAACTAGCAGAAGTTTAACCCTTTTCCTTATGTAAGCGCATTTTGACGCATCTGCAAACAGAGTAGACCCAGATCAGACGGCTCCAATGGGAGCCGTCTGATCAGGGTCTGCTCTGTTTGCTTATGGTGTAATATAGATCTGATTCTACAGCTGCTGTCTGAGTCAAAATGTCCTGTGTTCATATGCAATTACAAAAATAATCTTATCAATATTCATGACGTCATTATTTCCTACATGTACATAAATATTCATCAGGGAACAACTTACTTCATGAATATTCATGTGAGAATTAGAGGAATTCTTATAACACGGGAAGTTTCTGACATGGCAGGCATTGTAGACTCAGATATATATCATTCCAAAAGCCAACATAGCAGACCCTGTGGGTCTACTCTGTACCTAGCATACCCTATGGGTGACCCTGTGGTTCTACTCTGTTCCTAGCAGACCCTATGGATGACCCTGTGGGTCTACTCTGTACCTAGAAGACCATATTGATGACCATGTGGGTCTACTCTGTATCTAGCAGACCCTATGTGTGACCCTGTGGGTCTGTATCTAGCAGACCCTATGGGTGACCCTGTGGGTCTGCATCTAGCAGACCCTATGGGTGACCCTGTGAGTCTACGCTGTATCTAGCAGACCCTATGGGTGACCCTGTGTGTCTGTTTCTAGCAGACCCTATAGGTGGCCCTGTGGGTCTACTCTGTACCTAGCAGAACCTATGGGTGACCCTGTGGGTCTACTCTGCATCTAGCAGACCCTTTGGGTGACCATGTGGGTCTACTCTATATCTAGCAGACCCTATGGGTGACCCTGTGGGTCTACTCTGTACCTAGCTGACCATATGGGTGACCATGTGGGCTTACTCTGTATCTAGCAGACCCTATGGGTGACCCTGTGGGTCTATTTTGTACATAGCAGACCCTATGGGTGACCCTGTGGGTCTACTCTGTTTGCAAAGGTGTCTCTATCACTGTAACGTGTGTCCGATACTCAGAACATAGGATCTGGGCAGGATATAAACATAACATAGGGTCAGGACAGGATAAAGAAATAGAACGTAGGGTCAGGTCAGGATTAAAACAGGACATAGGGTCAGAGCAGAATAAAAAATAGAACATAGGGTCAGGCAGGGCATGATAAAAACAGAACATAGGGTCAGGACAGGATAAAGTAATAGAACATAGGGGTCAGGACAGGATAAAAACAGAACATAGGGCCAGGGCAGGATAAAAACAGAACATAGGGTCAGGACAGGATAAAAAAAAAAAAAAAAATCATTAATTGTTTCACCATTTATCTCATTAATATTCATGTAAGAATTAGAGGAAGTGTTATGATTGAATATGAACACAGGAAGTTTTTAGGATATGGCAGAAACTATAGAATCAGATCTGTATCATTTCATAAAGAATTCGATCTGGATCTACACTGTTTGCAAAGGCATGCAATGCGTATCCTCGTATTATGTAGAAAAGGGTGAAGTTTAACTCTTACCCCGCTGTGAACAAAATAATGTCTCCTCAGATTTGGATCTAGTGCAAGTTGGGTCTCTTCCGAGAAACTATTGACCGAGTGTCAAACAGCTTGGATCCTGATGTAACGCCGAGTTACTCGATGTCTCATCAGGACCAAAGGTTTCGCAAAAGTTAGGTTGCGTATAGCGGAAAAAAGGGTTCATCCTTTACTCCATGTATAGGCCTTTAAGAAGGGTTAATCCTTTACTCCATATATAGGCCTTTAAGAAGGGTTAATCCTTTGCTCAATATATAGGCCTTTAAGAAGGGTTAATCCTTTACTCCATATATAGGCCTTTAAGAAGGGTTAATCCCATACTCCATATATAGGCCTTTAAGATGGGTTAATCCTTTACTCCATATATAGACCTTTAAGAAGGGTTAATCCTTTTCTCCATATATAGACCTTTAAGAAGGGTTAATCCTTTATTCCATATATAGGCCTTTAAGAAGGGTTAATCCTTTGCTCAATATATAGGCCTTTAAGAAGGGTTAATCCTTTACTCCATATATAGGCCTTTAAGAAGGGTTAATCCTTAACTCCATATATAGGCCTTTAAGAAGGGTTAATCCTTTTCTCCATATATAGGCCTTTAAGAAGGGTTAATTCTTTTCTCCATATATAGGCCTTTAAGAAGGGTTAATTCTTTATTCCATATATAGGCATTTAAGAAGGGTTAATCCTTTTCTCCATATATAGGCCTTTAAGAAGGGTTAATCCTTTTCTCCATATATAGGCCTTTAAGAAGGGTTAATTCTTTATTCCATATATAGGCCTTTAAGAAGGGCTTAATTAATCCTTTTCTCCATATATAGGCTTTTAAGAAGGATTAATCCTTTTCTCCATATATAGGCCTTTAAGAAGGGTTAATTCTTTTCTCCATATATAGGCCTTTAAGAACGGTTAATCCTTTACTACATATATAGGCCTTTAATAAGGGTTAATCCTTTACTACATATATAGGCCTTTAAGAAGAGTTAACCCTTTTCTCCATATATAGGCCGTTAACCCCTTCCGTGCCACAATGATATCACATGCAAACAGTTTGGATCCAGATGAAAAGCCGAGTAACTCGGCGTCTTATCAGGATCTAAACTGTGTGTTACTCTTACTATGTTTTTGAAACAAAAATGAAGAAAATCAAAAGAATGAAAATTTGTAGCAGACGACAAAGTTAGCAGACGACAGAGTTTGGCAGCGAAAGGGATAAGAAGGGTTAATCCTTTACTCTATATATAGGCCTTTCACCAGTGCAAACGGAATAGGAGCCGTCTGATCAGGGTCTGCTCTGTTTGCTGATAGAATAAGTTAGATCTGATTCTAAATTTTCTGCCATGACCAAAACTTGTTGTGTTCGTATATCATAATAAAAACTCGTCTGATAAATATTCATGATGCCATCATTTTTACATGAATATTCATAGAGTAAATATCAGTTTACATGAGTTTACAGTAGAGACAGAAGACAATTTCAAGTGACGACATGATGAAATTCAAAAACATAAAAACACTTTCGCTACCATGAGCCAATCTTCAATGGTATTTGCAAATAATTTAGGCCCAGGTCCGACTCCGAGTAACTCAGCGTCTCATCAGAATCCAGACTATTTAATACCATAATTATGCTTTTGAAAAATAAACTGAAGGGGAACTAAAATTTCAAACCTGTAACAGTTGATATTCATAGGAGAAGAAATTTATTTGGCAGAAAAAGGCGCAAAATGTAATTCATTAAACATTTTATTTTCAAGCTTCAGTCTGCCTCTGTGTGTGTGTGTGTGTGTGTGTGTGTGTGTGTGTGTGTGTGTGTGTGTGTGTGTGTGTGTGTGTGTGTGTGTGTGTGTGTGTGTGTGTGTGTGTGTGTGCGCGAACGGGGTACATGTATGCATATGTTTCTTCAGTAGATTTATTACGCTATAAATTAAATTAACCTTTAGTCTGCTAAAACAGCGTGCGTGCGCGTGTGTGTATGTGCGTGCGCTTGTGTGTTCGTGTGTGCGTTTGTGCGAGCGTGTGTGTGCATGTATGTGAACGGGGTATGCGTGCATTTATTCAGTAGGTTTATAGTTCTTGAAGTTAACCTTTAGCCTGCGGACGGATGGTAGATTACCTATGCACACTGTTAGGGCCCGTATGGGACTCGGCGTTTCATCAGGATCTGAACTGTTAGACACTAGGACTGTGTTGATGAAGAGAAATGCAAGATAAATTAAGTGTGACATTGCATCTGATGCAATTTTGGTTTCTTCCGATTCGATTAAGCCCTTAACCCCTTCCGTGACACAGTGACGGGTCTATGATATCACATGCAAACAGTTTGGGTCCAGATGAGACGCCGAGTAACTCGGCGTCTCATCAGGATCCAAACTGTTTGTTACTGTTGCTATGTTTTTGAAACAAAAATGAAGAAAATAAAAAAAATGAAAATTTATAGCAGACGACAAAGTTAGCAGACGACAGAGTTTGGCAGCGATGTCAGGTCAGCAATGTCTCATTAGAACCCAAGCTGTTTGTCTCTAGGTCAGCAATGTCTCACTAGAACCCAAGCTGTTTGTCTCTCGGACATTGCTGACAATGTCTCATTAGAACCCAAGCTGTTTGTCTCTAGGTCAGCAATGTCTCACTAGAACCCAAGCTGTTTGTCTCTCGGACATTGCTGACAATGTCTCATTAGAACCCAAGCTGTTTGTCTCTAGGTCAGCAATGTCTCACTAGAACCCAAGCTGTTTGTCTCTTGGACATTGCTGACAATGTCTCATTAGAACCCAAGCTGTTTGTCTCTAGGTCAGCAATGTCTCATTCTAACCCAAGCTGTTTGTCTCTAGGTCAGCAATGTCTCACTAGAACCCAAGCTGTTTGTCTCTCGGACATTGCTGACAATGACTCATTAGAACCCAAGCTGTTTGTCTCTCGGACATTGCTGACAATGTCTCACTAGAACCCAAGCTGTTTGTCTCTCGGACATTGCTGACAATGTCTCATTAGAACCCAAGCTGTTTGTCTCTAGGTCAGCAATGTCTCACTAGAACCCAAGCTGTTTGTCTCTCGGACATTGCTGACAATGTCTCATTAGAACCCAAGCTGTTTGTCTCTCGGTCAGCAATGTCTCAAAAGCTTGAATAAAATAGTAGGCAGCCACAATTTGCAACATATCGGAGTTTTAGCAAGCAGAATACTTGAAATAATCAAAACAAAACCCATAAAATAAAAACAAACAAGGACCTGGATTAAATCTAATTCCATTGTGACAAAAATAATGTCCGCTCAAAATTGGATCTGATATAAGTTTGTCTGTGTCAGATTCAATTAATATTTTGAGAATCTAATGCAATATTGTCAAGCAGCTTGGATCCTGATGAGACGCCGGATAACTGGGATCTATGCTGTTTGCAAATGCGAATCCTGTCGCTGATAGCGGGCTAAGGGTTAATATCTATAAGCTTGTTATAATCCCGCAGCTTCGTGCGCCAACGTTCCGAGAAAATCCCATGTTTTTTACCCTTCCCTGATATCACAAAGTCATGAATATTATTGCAAAATGATTGGCAGGCACCGATAAATTGCCAAAATGCATCATATTAATGACATCTCAAGCGGCAGTCCACACGATATGATGGATTTACCAGGGTAATTAAAACAAAATAACAGATAAAAGCATCCAAGCCCTAGCAGCAAGTAATAAGTCTTCATAAACGAGAAGAGCAAGCTGTATCGGGCTATGTTTTATTGTTGTCGAAGCTGATTTCCCACGTTCTTCTTCCCTGCAGTTTCCTCTCTCTTTTCTGCAACATTCGTGTGTGACGTCATGTTTGTATGTGTGACGGATGTGCATGTGTCCGTGTGTTTACGTGTTTATGTGTATGTATGTATGTATGTATGTATGTATGTATGTATGTATGTATGTATGTATGTATGTATGTATGTATGTATGTATGTATGTATGTATGTATGTATGTATGTATGTATGTATGTATGTATGTATGTATGTATGTATGTATGTATGTATGTATGTATGTATGTATGTATGTATGTATGTATGTATGTATGTATGTATGTATGTATGTATGTATGTATGTATGTATGTATGTATTATGTATTATGTATTATGTATGTATTATGTATGTATTATGTATTATGTTTGTATGTGTGGCTATGTGCATGTGTGGCTGCATGTTGATATGTGTGCCAGTGTGTCTTTGTGAATGTGTGTGTGAGTGTATGTGTGCATTTGTGTCTGTATGCCTGAGTGTATGTGTTTTCTGTATTATGTGTACATGTGTGTATGTGAGGTGTGTGTATGTATATCTGTGTGATATGTTTATGACTGCATATGTATGTATATGTGTTCATGTGTATGTGTTCCTGTGTGTAAGTGTTTATTTGTGTCTGTGTGATGTGTGCATGTTTGTCAGTGTAATCAAATTGAATCAAACTTGTATACTATAGCACAGCACTACAATACCGCATCACCACTCTACGATATTATAGCACACGGCTTCAATACGTTGATACTATAGTTCAATACTACGATACTACAATTCAAGACTACGACACTATAGTACAATGATACAATAATATAGAACATGCTATGATACTATAACACAACAGTACGATACTATGGTAAAGGATTACAATAGTATTACACAAAACAACGATACTATAGTACAATGCTACGGTACTATAGCACATACTAGGATACTGTAACACAAGACTACGATATTATAGTACCAAACTTAGACACTATAGTGCAATACTATAACACTATAGTACAATAATACGATACTATAACACAATACTGTGAAACTATAGCACAATACTACGATACTATAACATACGGTTACGATACTGTGGCACAATATTGATACTATAACAACACTACGATACTATAACACAACACTGATACTATAGCACAGCACTACGATGCTCTAGCACATCACTGATACTATAACACAACACAACGATACTATAGCACAAAACTGATGGTATAACACAGCACTACGATACTATAGCACATCAATGATACTAAAACACAGCACTACGATACTCTAGAACAACACTGATACTATAACATAACACTACGATACTATAGCACAGCAATACGATACTATAACGCAAGACTAATATAATATAGTACCAAACTTAAATGCTATAGCACAATACTACGATACTGTAGCACAAGTCTGCGATACTATTATTAAATACTGTGATACTATAGCGCAAGACTACGATAAGTACTATAACACAAAAGACGATACTATAGCAAAAGACCGTGATACTATAAGACAAGGATACCGCAGTACAATAATTCTACGCTATAGCACATTTATTCGATAGTGTACCCCTTTGCCATACGTTTTCTTATTTTACATTTTAATACAATACATGTATTTGAATTTATTAATATTCCAAATTAGTAGAGTGTTGCATAAATATCCATGACGTAAAGGGTAAAAGATTCGATACCCCGTATTGCTATTAACAAGACTTGTTTGCTTCAATTCACATTGTTGTATTTTCTTCTCTTTTGCTTCAAAACCATCATCACACTGTCAGTTTGGATCCCAATGATATGCTAAGTGACTCGTCCTCTGATATGGACCAAATACCATCTTAGATTAGCCCATGGCAGTAACATAGTAAATCCTATCGATCCGGGACACTCATGCATTGTCATTTGCAAACAGTGTAGACCAAGATCAGAGGGAGCCTAGAGGAGCCCAGTCTGAACAGAGTCTGCGCTGAGCCCTCTAGATAGGGTCTGCACTGAGCACTCTAAACAGGGTCTGCGCTGTTTTTCATTCAAACTCTTCTTGCAATTTAAAACCTTTCATACTGAGGGGATATTTCATTCTGATAATTCAGCGCTGAAAGGGTTAAAGTTTACCCATACATACTGACTGGACTCTACAGTTAAAGTTTACCCATACATACTGACTGCACTCTACAGTTAAACTTACTGACTGGACTCTACAGTTAAAGTTTACCCATACATACTGACTGCACTCTACAGTTAAAGTTTACCCATACATACTGACTGGACTCTACAGTTAAACCTACTGACTGGACTCTACATTTAAAGTTTACCCATACATACCGACTGGACTCTACAGTTAAAGTTTACCCATACATACTGACTGCACTCTCCAGTTAAAGTTTACCCATACATACTGACTGGACTCTACAGTTAAACCTACTGATTGGACTCTACATTTAAAGTTTACCCATACATACTGACTGCACTCTACAGTTAAACTTTACCCATACATACCGACTGGACTCTACATTTAAAGTTTACCCATACATACCGACTGGACTCTACAGTTAAAGTTTATCCATACATACTGACTACACTCTACAGTTAAAGTTAATCCATACATACTGACTGCACTCTAAATTTAAAGTTTACCCATACATACCAACTGGACTCTACGGTTAAAGTTTACCCATACATACTGACTGGACTCTACAGTTAAACCTACTGATTGGACTCTACATTTAAAGTTTACCCATACATACTGACTGCACTCTACAGTTAAACTTTACCCATACATACCGACTGGACTCTACAGTTAAAGTTTACCCATACATACTGACTGCATTCTACATTTAAAGTTTACCCATACATACTGACTGGACTCTACAGTTAAAGTTTACCCATACATACCGACTGGACTCTACAGTTAAAGTTTACCCATACATACCGACTGGACTCTACACTTAAAGTTTACCCATACATACTGACTGCACTCTACTGTTAAAGTTTACCCATACATACCGACTGGACTCTACAGTTAAAGTTTACCCATACATACTGACTGCACTCTACAGTTAAAGTTTACCCATACATACTGACTGGACTCTACAGTTAAAGTTTACCCATACATACTGACTGCACTCTACAGTTAAAGTTTACCCGTACATACAGACTGCGCTCTACATAAAGTTTACCCATACATACAGACTGCACTCTACATAAAGTTTACCCATACATACAGACTGCACTCTACATAAAGTTTACCCATACATACAGACTGCACTCTACATAAAGTTTACCCATACATACAGACTGCACTCTACATAAAGTTTACCCATACATACTGATTGCACTCTACATAAAAGTTTACCCATACATACTGACTGCGCTCTACAGTTAAAGTTTACCCGTACACACCGACTGGACTCTACAGTTAAAGTTTACCCATACATACTGACTGGACTCTACAGTTAAAGTTACCCATACATACTGACTGGACTCTACAGTTAAAGTTACCCATACATACTGACTGCACTCTACAGTTAAAGTTTACCCATACATACTGACTGCACTCTACAGTTAAAGTTTACCTATACATACCGACTGGACTCTACAGTTAAAGTTTACCTATACATACCGACTGGACTCTACAGTTAAAGTTTACCCATACATACCGACTGGACTCTACAGTTAAAGTTTACCCATACATACTGACTGCACTCTACAGTTAAAGTTTACCCGTACATACTGACTGGACTCTGCAGTTAAAGTTTACCCCTACACACCGACTGGACTCTACAGTTAAACCTACTGAGTGCACTCTACAGTCAAACATTGATGGAATATTCCATTCTGATAATTTAGGGTAGAAGGATTTAAAACGTATCGGATTCTACAAAGTGTTAACGACTTTCAGGATAGTTTTAATCCTTCGCCTGATAGACAGTTACACTTTCATCCAGATACGAAACAGAATAACTGCAGGTCTCATCACGATCCAACCTATTAAACACCCAGTCAATAACTTCTCTAAAGTTTTAACCAATCGAAAGTAAGTAAAGATTTCTGCAGATTAGAGATGGAGAAGAAGTCACTGTTTAAGCAAAATAAGTGTTAATTTTCGTGTATAATTTCTCAGTTATTTTACCCAAGATAATTTATTGAAACGCGAAACATGCAAACAAAGACAATTACGAAGAAATAGTTTGGATAAAACTGTTTACTGCAAAGTAACTTACGATTTTGAGATTAAACAGCGTTTTAAATTGTCAAAATTACGCATCTGTGTATTTGTGTCCTCAGTAATTGCTTCCATTGACAGCCTTTCTTGTGCTTTAATCCTTTCGCCACCAAATACATTGTGTCTGCTACGATTGTTTCAAGTTTCAGGTTTTGTTTCGGTTAAGCAAAGTCCAACTGCTTCAGTCCCACTGCTTCAGTCGTCTGCTTCAGATTTCAAAATCGGGTATTCTTCAATTTCTTTTCAAAGCCGTAATAAGATTTTCAAACAGTTTTAGTCTTTAGAGGACGCCGAGTTACCCGGCATCTCCCCTGGATCCAAACTGTTTGCAAAGCTTATCACGGATTCGCCTATGGCGGCGAAAGAAGAGTTTAACTATTTCCACGGCACGTGTACAGTAGAGTCCCTCTAATACTATTATACAGCCACACAAAGTGAAACAGCTGGCAGCTTAGTGCAGGACACAAGTTATACAGAAAGCTCCAATAGGAACCTCCTGCAGTACGTGTGCCCTGTATGAAGCAACCACCTGCTTTTACAGACTCACATGATAATACATTATGTAGTTTACTGTATTGTCGTCTTTACAATGTGTCGTCTGCTACAAGTGACTTTCATATTCTTTCAAATTCCATGGTCACATTTATCAAGCAGTTCGTTACTCGGAGTCACATCTGTATCCAAATTTTACCGAGTTTTATACGGAGTCACATCTGTTTACAAATTCTACCGATTTTATACGGAGTCACGTCTGTATCCAAATTGTACCGAGTTTTATACGGAGTCACATCTGTTTCCAAATTCTACCGATTTTTATACGTAGTCACATCTGTATCCAAATTGATTAAAACGTATCGAGTTACTCGGTGTTCTATCTGGACACGAGAAGCCGAATATTTCGGTATAGTAGTCTTGCTAATACCACCGCATAATGTATTATTATGGGAATCTATAAAAGCAGGCGGCTGCTTAACCCTTTCGCTGCCAATGCCGCATCTGTGATTACCTATGCAAACAGTTTGGATCCAGATGAGACGCCGAGTAACTCGGCGTCTCATCAGGATCCAAACTGTTTGTTACTGTTACTATATTTTTGAAACAAAAATGAAGAAAATCAAAAGAATGAAATTTTGTAGCAGACGACAAAGTTAGCAGACGGCAGAGTTTGGCAGCGAAAGGGTTAATGCAAAGCAAAAGTAATGCTGTGGGAGAGTTTGTACTGCATTAAGCTACCACCTGTTTTAAAAAATCAGAATTAGACTTAGTGGTCGTATCAGCGAAACTTGATTGTATTCGGAGGGACTATGCCAGTATAACACTTTTACCTGATACAGAAGCCTTTTGACGCCTTTTGACATCTTTTGACATATTTTGACGCGTTTCCAAACAGAGAACCTGTATGAGTAGTCTGCTTAGGGTCTGTTCGTTTTACTTATGGTATTACTACAATTTCTGCCATGGCCGAAACACCTTGTATTCAAATACCCCATTATAAGAACGCACCTGATAAATTATTATTTCTAACATGAATATTCATCAGACAAGGGGTTAATCAGTCTTCCTATTTTTTCCGTTCACTTGGTTCCTAATAGGTCAACACGCTCCTTTTCCGTAATGCATTTGAATAGGTCTTTACGGAGTAGTTTCGTCCCAGTTTCTGATTTAGGTGTGTGTTTTGGTTATTTTGTTTCAGATGTGTGGTTGGTTTGTTTTGTTTCAGATATGTGGTTGGCTTGTTTGATTTCAGATGTGTATTTGGCTTGTTTTGTTTCAGATATGTGGTTGGCTTGTTTTATTTCAGATGTGTCGTTGGCTTGTTTTGTTTCGGATATGTGGTTGGCTTGTTTGATTTCAGATGTGTCGTTGGTTTGTTTTGGTTCGGATATTTGTTTGATTGGTTTTGTTTCAGATGCGTTATTTTGTTTCAGATGTGTCGTTGGTTTGTTTTGTTTCAGATGTGTCGTTGGCTTGTCTTGTTTCAGATGCGTTATTTTGTTTCAGATGTGTGGTTGGTTTGTTTTGTTTCAGATGTGTGGTTGGTTTGTTTTGTTTCAGATGCGTTATTTTGTTTCAGATGTGTGGTTGGTTTGTTTTGTTTCAGATGTGTGGTTGGTTTGTTTTGTTTCAAATGTGTCGTTGGCTTGTTTTGTTTCAGATGCGTTATTTTGTTTCAGATGTGTGGTTGGTTTGTTTTGTTTCAGATGTGTGGTTGGTTTGTTTTGTTTCAGATGTGTTATTTTGTTTCAGATGTGTCATTTTTCAAATGCTTTATAGGTATGTTAGGGTCGGGGAGAACCGTCCCTCATTATACCTTACAATACTATTGGTAGCACATTTATATTGCTTGATGGGGTCCTCTCACTTCAATCAACTTTTCGATTTCATGTTGTTTTCTTTTTCATATAAAATTGTTTACATCTATACAGGAAATAATAATAATTGCCAAGGCCAGGCCACAGTTTATTGTAATATACATGTATATGGAGGATTTTATTCCATGAAAAAGATAATAATATTTTGACCATAATTTATTTGATCAAATTGTTCAAGATACTTATCCCTTGTTTCTCTGCATTTCAGAGCTGTATACTTAGTTGGGTTTTTAATGATATTATTGAGAGTTTTCCTTTCCTTTTCTTGGCCAAGTATATATAGTACTTTGTCTCTAGTAGACTAGTCCTGAGAGCCATTGAATAAGACATGTTTGAATTGAAAAGCTATATCTTCTCATTTATAGGAGTGTTATAGATGGTTAATTTCAACCACTGCTGAACTTTTGTTAAAATAATTCTGTTTCTGGACATGATCAAAGCATATGTTGAATTGTTTCTATTTTACCACAAACTCTGCAATTAGGATCGTTTGAGATTTTGGTGTTAAAAAGGCATTTCTATGTTGGGAGAATTCTATGGTTTATTCGATACACACATTATTTCTGTACTGAGGTTGTATTTAAATATGTGATTGTAAATTTCTTTCTATCTGAAAAAATTGGTTCCATCTTGTCACTGCAGTAGGTTGTTCATTTGTTTTATTCAGTATGTTATATAAATGAGCCGAACCTTTTGATTGTTTTAGTAGTATTAATGCATATAATCGGAGTAATAGATTTTGCAGCGTGTAAAGGTAAACGTATTTTTTAAAACAACTAAAATATTTATAAGACCATACAATTTTACAAAGTCAATATGAAGATCACAGATTTCACAAAATGATTGATAATTGTAGAAGTTTCTTTCAGAGGTAATTAGATCATTTATTTGTGAAATCCTTTTTATAAAACAAGGTTTGTAAAACACACACATTCCACCTATTTGAATATCTTTCTTGTAGAATAATGGTGCGGCCAATAATTCTGCTACGTTTTCAGGAGTGTATGGTGTTTGTATTTTATGCAAAGCTTTTGTGACATCTTGCCAAAATGGATTCGATATTTCTTTCTCACATTTCTTTAAATACTCAGATCCTAAAGAGATATCTTTACTATAGTCAATACTACATTCTAACACTTTGTTCCATTTACCATAATTTGTTCTTAATCTTCTCAACCATGTTGATTTTAAACCTTTAATAAAACATGTTAAATTTATCATTTTAAGACCCCCTTCAAAATATTTTTTAACTAACACTGCTTTTTATCTTTGCTTTCCCATGCCAAATAAAGTCAAAGAATTTATTTCCTTTAGGAGGGTTTGGTAGTGACATGATGAGGTGATTAAGTAGGGGAAGAAGTAGTGTTTTAATTACTGTGATTTTCCCCATAGGTGTTAAATGCCGACGGTTCCAATTTAATATTAGAGTATTAAGATTTTGTATTTTTCAGTATAGTTGAGCATAACCATGTTTGGAAGATCCACATCAAATATAATCCCTAACAATTTAAACCTATGAACCCATGAAAGTTTCCACTTTTGTTTTAATTAAATCAGTACTGTACTTTTTGCATCCGATCCATATTACATGTATTTTTTCAAAGTTGACTTTCAGACCAGCGTATTTTGAAAAATCTGTGTAATTCACTTAATGTTTCATTTAGAGACAAACTAGATCCATCTAATATAGCAGATAGATCACCTGCATATTGGGATAACTTGTATTCTGTTCCATTTATTGTAATACCTTTAATTTTTGTGTTATTTCATAATTTTATAGCTAGTATTTCTGCACATAATAAAAATATATAAGCTGATATTGGATCCCCTTGCCTGCAGCCTCGCTTGATTGTGAAGAAATTTGATAAATGACCACCCTGGTTGACTGATAGCCTAGCATTCTTATGCAACAGATTAAACCATTCAATGAAAGAGTCACCAAAGTTAAAAAATCTTAATACGTTCTGTATAAAATTCCAGGATATAGAATCGAAAGTTTTTTCAAAATCAACTTGTAAAATAAATCCAGGTATATTATTTTCTTCTGTATATTGCATAATATCACAAATCTGCCTTGTATTTTGACCCACGAATCTCCCTGGCATAAATCCTGTTCGATCTTCATGAATTAGTTTATCTAAGACTTGTTTAAGTCTGTTTGCAATTGCGCCAGACGCTATCTTGTATATACAGGTCAGCAATGATATAGGTCTACGGTAATTTGACATACCTTTTAGTGACTTTGTAATTTCTTCATATGACAGAAATCCATCTAAGGAAGAAGACGACTCCTCGTTTCTAAGTTTATGGAAAGTGCAATTTTTAAGTTCTATATCTAGGACTAAATATGTATTCACAGAGAAATCTTTACTGTAAAGTTTTTCATAATAGGAATTTGCTTCTGCTAATAGTTCATGCTGATTTGATATCACAGTTCAATCTTTTTCAATTCTAGGAATTATTTTACTGGCACATTTATGAGATTCAAGTTTGCAAAAGTATTAAGTAGGTTTTTCATCATCTTCAATTTTATTACCTCTTGACCTTATAAAATGACCTTTCATTTTCTCCTTTCTAATATCTAACAGTAGTTTATTAAGTTCATCTAACTTCCTGTTTTGTCTGATGTAAGGTTATTTTCGATTTTTTCAACAGTTTCTTTTTTCCAAAGCGTTTCTGTTTTATTTTGTACCTAGAGTATGATATAATCGTCCCCCTTAATTCCATCAGTAATGTTTCTAGAAACAGTTGTCATTTATTGTGAACTGAATGTGGTCATTTGGTATGTATTTTTAGAGTACCCATGTTATAAACAGGAACTGCATATTGCTGTTTAATGTACACAATTTCAGCATTTATGGTTTCTATATATTTCATGTTCTTAAGAAATGAATTGTTGTATTTCCATAATGGTTTTCCTTTCTGAAATGGGTTGAAAATTAGATTTAAAGTGATCATGGAATGATCTGACCTATAACTACTTTCGATGTAGCATTTATGAACTGAACTGACATTAAAACAAAAGTCTTGGCGTGCTAGTTCCAAAAAGGTGATTTTTTTCTCCAAGTAAATCTCTTGAGTTGAGGGAAATTTTCTCTAAATGGGTCAATTAAATTAAACATTTATTTTTATTTCTAAAACTTTTCATCGAGCATTCTTATTATTGATATGTTTGTAATTATAATAATCTTATTAAGGCTTTAGGACCAAGTTAAAATCACCACACATTATGAGCCCTTCATTGTTGTATTTCTCAACTTTGATTCATTAACAACTCATAAAATATTGAAATATCATTATTTGGTCCATAGAGCTTCACGTGTGTAAATCTGTTATTATCTACAGATATGTTAGCAACAATATAATTTCCCTGTGGGTCTTTTATATAGTCATATATCTTAAAATCTGCCCCCCCCCCCCCCACCTTTGAAAAAGTATTGCTACACCTCTGGATTTAGTGTTACCAGAGCTAAACAATTTCTTCACAACCCCGTTGCATTCTTATAAGATTTTCAGTATCAATTGTACTGTGTATATCTTCTAAGCAATAAATATTACATTTCTTTGATCTAAGGTAGTCAAACACATCTCTTCTTTTTTCTAATGAGCCCAATGCCCTGGCAATTTACAGACAGAATTCTAGTCTCAATCTAGCATCACCATTTTATATTTAAATACAGTAAAATCTCGATTATTCGAATTTTCGTTATAAACGAATTTAGACCCTTTTAGGCAGGGGGCTGCTTAATGCATGATGAAAGTCATGCAGAAAGCTCCTAGAGGAGCTTTCTGCATAACTTTCACCATGCATTAAGCTGCCACCTGTCTTAAAGATCGATGATAATACGTATTTTAGTGTTCGGATAATCGAGGTTTTACGGTATATAATTTATTAGTTTTGAGAGAACCCCTATCAAGGCATGAAGGAAATGACAACTACACAAAAACATTTACCACTTGAAAAAAGTGATGTTCTGCCATACTTATTACATTTGTTATACTACGATAGATAATTAGAGTATTGATCAGCTGTAAGTCTGCATTGAAAATTATTAATCCATTTGTTTCGGTAATGCGATGTGTCTTTGGCTTGTTTTGTTCCAGATGTGTGTTTGGTTTGTTTTGTTCCAGATGTGTGTTTGGTTTGTTTGTTTCGGATGTATGTTTGAGGTGTTTTGTTTCAGTCCCGACCTGAATACCAGAATATGTGAGTTAGATCGTGAATACCAGAATATGGATTAAGGAAACGTTTCCACTGCTTTCTTTTGAAACAGAAAAATCAGAATGTGTTGGACCCATGTGAGACATTTGCTTACGTGTCGTCTCCTCTGACAGATTGGACCTCTGACAGGCTGGACCCAGATGAGACACTGGCTTACTTGTCTCCTCTGACAGGTTGGACCTCTGACAGGTTGGGCCCCTGATAGGTTGGACCTCTGACAGGTTGGACCCAGATGGCACACTGGCTTACATGTCGTACCCTCTGACTGGTTGGACCCAGATGACACAGTGGCTTACTTGTCGTACCCTCTGATAGGTTGGACCCAGATGACACACTGGCTTACATGTCGTACCCTCTGACAGGTTGGACCCAGATGACACAGTGGCTTACATGTCGTACCCTCTGACAGGTTGGACCCAGATGACACAGTGGCTTACTCGTCGTACCCTCTGACAGGTTGGACCCAGATGACACACTGGCTTACATGTCGTACCCTCTGACAGGTTGGACCTCTGACAGGTTGGACCCAGATGACACACTGGCTTACTTGTCGTACCCTCTGACAGGTTGGACCCAGATGGCACACTGGCTTACTTGTTGTACCCTCTGACAGGTTGGACCCAGATGACACACTGGCTTACTTGTCGTACCCTCTGACAGGTTGGACCTCTGACAGGTTTGACCCCTGACAGGTTGGACCTCTGACAGGTTTGACCCAGATGACACAGTGGCTTACTTGTCGTACCCTCTGACAGGTTGGACCCAGATGGCACACTGGCTTACATGTCGTACCCTCTGACAGATTGGACCTCTGACAGGTTGGACCCAGATGACACACTGGCTTACTTGTCGTACCCTCTGACAGATTGGACCCAGATGACACACTGGCTTACTTGACGTCTTCTCTGGATTCAAATCACAAGTGTATCCATGGAGCGGAAGTGGAGCTCATAAACTCCTCGGTAACTTTCAATATCCACTGCTGTGCTTGTTTATGAAGCGTTCACATGGAAATTGCTTTCACGAACCTACTAATTTGAAATGTAATTTAAATCAGTATATTCTTGTAAATGAACGTCTTCATCGAACAGTGAGGTATTTTAATTATAATTCCCCCAAACCTATTTCCATTCACCCCTTTTTATATTGAAAAGAAAAACAAAACACTTTGCTCCATGTTTGATCTGCTGCATGATTAATTTATTTCAGATTTGTTCGTGGTGATATAGAGAAACTAGTGACTAAATGCCCACAGGTTGTTTCAGATTTGTTCATGGTGATATAGAGAACCTAGTGACTAGAGTTGGATCCTAATCGGAGACACCGAGTTACTGGAGATTCAAGTTGTCTACCAATACGGCCGATGTAACATGATGTAACGCTTGTCATGATAAATTTTAACCCTTTCCCTCATATAAACGTGTGGTCACACATTTGCAAACAGAGTAGACCCAGATCAGACCAGATCCTGCAGGAGCTGTCTCATCAGGGTCTGCACTATTTACAAGTTGATTGTGCAACCAGTGCACTCCACAGCAGTGATTGCACAGCGCAATACTTGTACACAGTGAAGATATATGTAATTATACAACAGGGCATGGGTAAAGAAGGAGAAATGTATTTTAAAATTCAGCAAGCGAAGGGTTATTGTAAGAAATAATAACTATTTATTAATAAGCTTAATTTTATAATGCCACTATGAAAAGTGAAATTTCTTTTACTATGGCAGAAACTGTAGAATCAGTTTTGTATCGTTTCATAAGCAAACCGCGTACCCTTATCAGTTTTGTATTGTTTCATAAGCAGTGATCCGATTTTATTTGTGTCATATTGTGATGTTATAAACATATGTGTTATATATGGCATGCAATGTCATTTTTACCATCTCTTATAATTCCTTTATGGAATGGCTTTGCACTATTTGAAATGTTTATTGTATATGTTTTTATATTTGCTGAATGTGCATTGATGAGATGTAAATAAAGATTCTATCTATCTAAGCAAACCGCGTACCCTTATCAGTTTTGTATTGTTTCATAAGCAAACCGCGTACCCTTATCAGTTTTGTATTGTTTCATAAGCAAACCGCGTACCCTTATCAGTTTTGTATTGTTTCATAAGCAAACCGCGTATCCTTATCAGCTTTGTTTTGTTACATAAGCAAACCGCGTACCCTTATCAGACGGATTCTACAGGAGCGTCTGATCTGGGTTTATTCTGTTTGCAATGGCGTTAGAATGCTTATCTATTGCGTAAAGGGTTAAAAAAGATAGTTTTTGAAAATTGAAGCAGACACTATTTTATTTTGAAGACGACTATTTTCTAAGAGTTCTCAATTGTAATCCGTTACCCTTTCTGACGACGCCCGGATGTCGTCGGCAAATATCTGTACTCGCCTGGTCATTTTCCAAAATTAGAAATAATGGATATTTATTAAAATTTGAAAGAAGTTATTCTAACAGGTAAGGGTCGAATCGGTCACTCGTTCTCTTTGCCACTGATCTGTGGCTAAACTGTTGTTATATGTGCTGAATGTACACCCTTTCGGACACAAGCGTTCGCAACCAAATGGAAAAGGCGCTAAGTTCTAATTTCAGCTATTTAAATCCTTGCACGCGATGTAATTGTCGTCAGAAATAATTGTCGTCTGCTAAATTATTCATTATGGACCTTTTCTTGAATTTCTTTTCAACAACACAATAAGACTATCAAACACTTTGAATCCACATGAGACTTCCGAAATAGCCAGTGTCTCATCTGGTCACTAACTACTCGCAGATCTTGTCACGAACTCACCGCTA
Organism: Azorinus chamasolen; assembly: GCA_963576725.1. Lineage (NCBI taxonomy): Eukaryota > Metazoa > Mollusca > Bivalvia > Cardiida > Solecurtidae > Azorinus > Azorinus chamasolen. The sequence goes on along the minus strand of OY755241.1, from coordinate 91,855,507 downwards.
GCGTGTATAAGGAGTGTAGGGGGCGCTGTGGTCTCAGTCTACTGGTATTATTCGGTTAGATTGGATTATTTTCAGTCAATTGCGCCTTATCTATTAAACTCACATGAAATTATACTGGGACCCGGGTGCGGAAATTACGCATTGATCCAGTAATTGGCACAATCACTGCAATTTTCTTTTCTTGTTTTTGTCTTAAACAATTGCTAATAGAAAATGGATTTGAAGTTCGATTTTAATTTCCGCGAGCGATATTTCTTTGCCTTTCTCGTTGATTACGTCGGAGCGCAGAAGGAAGCGAAGTGATTATCTTTTTGCAAAGCATCGTTTGGGTAACCTTTAGCACGTTGAGTTAATGTTTGTTTGCACCAATCGTCGTCTTTGACTGATCTATAAGTAGGCTTTCCTGTCAGCTAGTCCAGTGTCGGATGGTTTGGATTCTTATGAGACTTCCAGTTATACGCCCACACCGTTTGCCAAACAAATCGTGCCCCTTTCGTCAGTCACTGTTTGTCAAACAAATGATGGTCATTTCGTCAGTCTCTGTTTGCCAAACGAATGATGCTCATTGCGTCAGTCACTGTTTGCCAAACAAATCATGCTCATTTCTTCAGTCTCTGTTTGCCAAACAAATGATGCTCATTGCGTCAGTCACTGTTTGCCAAACAAATCATGGCATTTGCCAAACAAATAATGCTCATTTCGTCAGTGTTTCGGGACAGATTAACCTGCTGAACATCTCGAAATGGCGTCTCCCTTTCTGAATATATAATAAACTTAACAATTTGTATCATTTACCAATGAAGAAAATGATTTTGACAAACACTGCAGACCCTGATTAAAGAGCACCGCCGTGAATTTACACTGTTTGCAATGGTTTTATATACTGGGATCCCGCACTTTAACCCTTCGGTGCCAGCATTGTCGTCTGTTGGGCATAGTTAACCCTTTCGGTGCCAGCATTGTCGTCTGTTGGGCATAGTTAACCCTTTCGGTGCAAGCATTGTCGTCTGCTGGACATAGTTAACCCTTTCGGTGCCAGCATTGTCGTCTGTTGGGCATAGTTAACCCTTTCGGTGCCAGCATTGTCGTCTGCTGGACATAGTTAACCCTTTCGGTGCCAGCATTATCGTCTGTTGGGCATAGTTAACCCTTTCGGTGCCAGCATTATCGTCTGTTGGGCATAGTTAACCCTTTCGGTGCCAGCATTGTCGTCTGCTGGGCATAGTTAACCCTTTCGGTGCCAGCATTGTCGTCTGCTGGGCATAGTTAACCCTTTCGGTGCCAGCATTGTCGTCTGCTGGGCATAGTTTCGTTTATTTTTAGTGTAAGCGTATGCACTTCTTCCATTTTCTGTATAAAATAATAAACAGAGTGTCAAACAGTTTGGATCCTGATTAGACGCTGAGCGGCACGGAAGGGGTTAAAGAAATAACATTGTGACTGTATAGAATACTGTATATGGCTATTGGATAACAATGGATTGGAAGACGGTATGTCGCTAGTCTTTTCCAGTGTCTTAACCCTTCCCCTCATATAAACGTGTTTTCACGCACTTGCAAACAGAGAAGACACCAGATCAGACGGTTCCTAGAGGAGCCGTATGATCAGGGTCTGCTCTGTTTGCTAATAGAATTTGATAGATCTGTTTTTTTGCTTTCTAAAATGTCTACAATGTTGCACCTTCCTAGTATCATTATAATTATTTTGCCCGTGAATATTCACTAGGTATTGAAATTTGTAATAAACATAGAACAGGGGAAGGGTTAAACAGATAACATTGAGACTGACTAGAATACAGTATATGGCTATTGGATAACAATGAGATAATATTGGATAACAATGAGATAACATTGAGACTGTTTAGAATACTGTATATGGCTATTGGATAACAATGAGATAACATTGAGACTGTTTAGAATACTGTATATGGCTATTGGATAACAATGAGATAACATTGAGACTGTTTAGAATACTGTATATGGCTATTGGATAACACTGAGATAACATTGAGACTGTTTAGAATACTGTATATGGTTATTGGATAACAATGAGATAACATTGAGACTGTTTAGAATACTGTATATGGCTATTGGATAACACTGAGATAACATTGAGACTGTTTAGAATACTGTATATGGTTATTGGATAACAATGAGATAACATTGAGACTGTTTAGAATACTGTATATGGTTATTGGATAACAATGAGATAACATTGAGACTGTTTAGAATACTGTATATGGCTATTGGATAACAATGAGATAACATTGAGACTGTTTAGAATACTGTATATGGCTATTGGATAACAATGAGATAACATTGAGACTGTTTAGAATACTGTATATGGTTATTGGATAACAATGAGATAACATTGAGACTGTATAGAATACTGTATATGGCTGGCTATTGGACAACGATGGATTAGAAGACGGTACATGTCGCTAATCTTTTCCAGTGTCTTAACAGAGTAGTGTAGGATACATTGTACCAACACTGGACCCGCTAATCGCAACTTCACTCGCATTTGCAAACAGATTGGATCGAGATGAGTCACACATTAACTCGCCATCTCATCAGCATCCAACTTGTTTCACACAGTTTCTCAAACGTTTGAACGATTCGGGAGTAATCCAAAGTGTACCGATTTTCACGGCGAGTTTAAGTGTTTGGGGAAGCGGTCATTTAATTATGGGACACGTGAATGTCTCAGATTGTAGGACGACCCTTCCACTGGGTCACTTGATTTTTCCCGTCATATACGATCTCCTAAGCGACCACTGAAATGCCCCAAGTCTGGGTTTTTAAAACCAATGGTCAGTTTAATGCATGATAAGGGTTATGCAGAAATGTCTCATAGGAGCTTTCTGCATTTCTTTTGTCCTGCATCAAACTACTACCTGCCTATATGATATAGAATAATACTTCTTTTCGGTTGCCGTTTTATAGAGGTATAATTGTACAATGATTTGTGTAAAATTCATACATTATATATTCTAGATATATGTGATATCTATCACAATGGATGACAAATTCATGTTCTGTTTAAATTTCTGGGACTGTAGGACAAATAGTACACTGTTTCAATGTCATGGCAATATTTGACCGTCATTGTGAACCCAGTATCAAGTTATCAGTGCTATGACATGTCTGTCATTGTCGATAAAGTATCAAACTTATGGACAACTCTGACTGTCAATATGGATATAAGTATAGTATCACTGCCATGGACATCCTTCACGATCACTATGAACACAGTATCAACGACATGACAGTCCTTCCTGATCACTATGGAATACTTCACGATCACTATGGGCACAGTATCAATGACATGACAGTCCTTTATGATCACTATGGACACATTATCAGTGCAATGGCAACCCCTGGCTGTCATTATGAACGCAATATCAACCATCTCTATATGTGATTGTCATTGCACACAATGTATCAATGCTCAACCTTTGGATGATGCTATGGCAATATTTCACTGTCATTTTGGGCACAGTATCATTGCTATGACAATCTCTCACTGTCATTATGATCACATAAGAAATACTATGACAATCATTCTCTATGACTATAGTCACTTATCAATGGTATGGCAACCTGTCACTATCATTATGGACATACGTGTAGTATCAATGCTTTGAAATATTCTTCCTGCATTATGGACAGTGTACCAACACCGTTATGATCCGTGTCTTTCATCATGTACTGCTGTTATGGAAACCATCACAACACTATGACAATTCTGTAATGCCTTTATGGATACCATTTTACCACTGTTTATTCTAACATACATTTATTACTGACCAATCACTGTCAATAACTGTTATTTTGACATTGTATCAACATTAAAATTAATGTAGTGCGATGAAACTATGTTAACGGTATGTAAAATGTGTACTGCCGATATGGACACTGTGTCAACGGTATATCAGATGTGTACTGCCAATATGGACACTGTGTCAACGGTATATCAGATGTGTACTGCCGATATGGACACTGTGTCAACGGTATATCAGATATGTACTGCCGATATGGACACTGTGTCACCGGTATATCAGATATGTACTGCCGCTATGGACACTGTGTCAACGGTATATCAGATATGTACTGTCGATATGGACACTGTGTCAACGGTATATCAGATGTGTACTGCCGATATGGTCACTGTGTCAACGGTATATCAGATATGTACTGCCGATATGGACACTGTGTCAACGGTATATCAGATGTGTACTGCCGATATGGACACTGTGTCAACGGTATGTCAAATATGTACTGCTGATATGGACACTGTGTCAACGGTATGCCAAATGTGTACTGCCGATATGGACACCGTTTCAACGGTATATCAGATCGATACTGTCAGTAAGGACACTATATCAAGGACATATACGATATGTACTGTCACTATGGACACTGTATCGACCATATATCAGATCTGTACATTTTCAGTATGGACAATGTGTCAACGATATGTCGGATATGTACTGTCAGTATGGACAAGGTATCAACGATATGTCGGATATGTACTGTCAGTTTGGACAATGTATCAACGATATGTCGGATATGTACTGTCAGTATGGACACTGTATCAACGGTATGCCGGATATGTACTGTCAGTGTGATCACTGTATCAACGGTATGTCGGATATGTACTGTCAGTATGGACACTGTATCAACGGTATGCCGGATATACTGTCAGTATGGACAATGTATCAACGGTATGCCGGATATACTGTCAGTATGGACACTGTATCAACCGCTATATATAAGGTCGTTACTGTCACTATGGACACTGTATCAACGGTACACCAGGCGTGTACTGTCAGTGTGAACAATATATCAACGATACACCAGGTTTGTACTGTCACTATGGACACTGTATCAACGATACACCAGGTTTGTACTGCTAGTATGGTCACTGTATCAACGATATACCAGGTTTGTACTGTCACTATGGACACTGTATCAACGATACACCAGGTTTGTACTGCTAGTATGGACACTGTATCAACGATATACCAGGTTTGTACTGTCACTATGGACACTGTATCAACGATACACCAGGTTTGTACTGCTAGTATGGACACTGTATCAACGATATACCAGGTTTGTACTGTCACTATGGACACTGTATCAACGATACACCAGGTTTGTACTGATAGTATGGACACTGTATCAACGATATACCAGGTGTGTACTGTCACTATGGACACTGTATCAACGATACACCAGGGTTGTACTGCTAGTATGGACACTGTATCAATCACGATATATATATAAGATATATACTGTCAGTATAGACACCGTATCGACGATATACCACCAATACTGTCACTACGGACACTGTGTCAGCGATATATTAGATCGGTACTGTCAATATGGACACTGTATTAGTCTTATACATGCATAAGCTCTGTACCTTTAGTATGGACAGTGTTCAACGATATATCAGATCGATATTGTCAGTATCGACACTATCAACGATATATCGTGGGTGAAATTCATGTATGTACCTTTCTGCATGATTTGCATGCTACATTAAACAGACACCTGCATAAAATATATATGTTAATGTTTACTAACACTCCGTGTAAAATTTGATTCGGTTTAAATAGGTGAAATCCCAGTTTGGAGAGGTGAAACTGTGGGAAACTGTGGGATATATAGGTGAAAATCCAGTTTGGACAGGTGAAAGTCGGTTTACAGAAGTGAAAGTTCAGTTTCTAGAAGTGAAAGTCCATTTAAAGATGGAAGTAACACTGGTGGCCAACTACGTATTATTATCAAATGTTAATAGATTTGTTTTCCTACAAAGCCAGTGTATCAATTGGGAAATGTTTCTTACAACAACAAAGTTGCCTTCGTAGGAAAACAAATGTATTATAATACGCATATAAATTGTCGTAGCAAAACATTTTGATAACAATACGTAGTTGGCCCCCAGTGAGTAAAGAGTCATATTTGGAGAGGGTAAAACTCCGGTTAAGAGGGAAATAATCCGGTAAAATTGGGTAAAATTCCGGTTTAGATGGGTTAAAAGTCACGTTGAAAGGGGTAAAAAGTCACATTTAGTGGGTAAAAGTTTTTACTAAACACGTGTTCATAATCATTACCTCGCTCTGTTAAACTCTTTACATGAAAGAAAAACGCCTTTTGACTTCTTTGCAAATAGGGTAGACCCAGATCAGACGGATCTTTAATATGAGAGTGTGCCCTGTTTGCTAATGCAATGTATAGATGCGTTTCTGACATGATTTAAACTTCTCCTGCTTATTGGCCATTATAATTTCCCAAGGAATGAGTAATCACAATGAACAGGTTTAACCCCTTCCGTGCCACAATGACGGGTATATGATATCACATGCAAACAGTTTGGATCCAGATGAGACGCCGAGTAACTCGGCGTCTCATCAGGATCCAAACTGAGACGCCGAGTAATTCGGCGTCTCATCAGGATCCAAACTGTTTGACACTCTGTTTACTGTTTTTAAAGAAGATGGAAGAAATGCACACACTTACACTAGAAATAAACGAAACTGTGCCCACCAGACGACATTGCTGGCATCGAAAGGGTTACAGTCCATTAGCATTCCGAGGAATAGGTAATCACGATGAACAGGATTATCCAAGCACCGGCAATCTTATTTATCACTGATAGTACTTCGTTAACATGTACGACTGTTGTATGTGATGTACGACTGTTGTTTGTGATGTACGATTGTTGTATTGTATGTATGACTATTGTTTGTGCTGTACGACTGTTGTATGTGATGTACGACTTTGTATGTTATGTACGACTATTACAGATATGTGATGCACGACCGTTGTATGTGATGCATGGCTATTGTTTGTGATGTACGACTGTTGTATGTGATATACGACTGTTTTATGTGACGTATTTCCTCATGTTGCAATCCGGTGCCTGAGATGCAATAACGTTCTGTTCTGTTCCGTTTTGCCGATTGTTTAAAATGTTTAGTATTGAAATTCTAAATTATCAGTGCTTAAATACACGAACATACTTCATTTGCAAACATAACTATTTGGTATGTCAGCTTGTTGCTATAAAGTCAGAACATTAAAAGTTTGTAACTAGGCTCTTGGAAAACCCTTACACATTTCCTTAACTCCAACATAATATAAGTCACGACATTTTCTGATTTATTTCTGTTTAACCCTTAGCTTGCTGAAAAAAAAATGTATCCTGAAACTCTGATCTGCTATATTTTTATTTGCTTTTTGATGATTGAAACTTATTGAGAAACTATTGAAGGAGCAGCTAACAGTTTGGTTCCTGATGACAGGCCGTGTTACTCGGCGTCTTATCTCCATCCAATATGTCTGTCAATGTCTGTTAGTTCGCACCTAGCAGGCGCAGTATTAATATAATACTGAAAAAATGCTCCCTTGCCAGTTGAATGCTTATCTATAGCTGTTTTAGACATAACCCTTCCGTGCATTAGTGTATTTCCGGATGTATATATACAAAAGAAAATGGATTTCTGTATGTAATTACATTTTTTCGTAAACTCTGATCAACGTTATTCAATTTCGTAAATTGGAAAGTCACTCTTGTATCTATTAAGACATATAAGAAAAAACAGTTCGGTCTGATAGAGAGACCAGATAACACACCGATTCGGTACTGCTGGGAATATTTGTTTTTGTGAAAACAATTACAGACGAAATAATTATTAACACGCGTATGTTTTAGGTGGATAATTGGACTCGTGGAAATCAATTAACCTCTGCTACAGTACACCATCGATATCTCCAACTCGAATAACTCAAATTTAGGGATATTCCGAGGTAAAAGTTCGGTCCCTTCCATTTTTTGTCTAAAATTCACTACTGCACAGAAATGCGACAGTTTCATGCAGGTAGCAATTAATGCTGAAAGGTTCTTACAGGAGCTCCCAACATTACTTTGGACCTGCATTAAGCTGTCACTTTGAGAAAGCTTCTTACAGGAGCTCCCAGCATTACTTTGGACCTGCATTACGCTGTCACTTTGAGAAAGCTTCCAGGTTAGAAATCGGTCGACTCGAACTCACATTATCTCGCAGTGATTTGTATGGACCTTAGAAGTTACACATGTTGAGGTTCCGTTGTATGTTATAATGACGTCTGCTTTACGATTTGTCGTCTGCTTTACGATTTGTCGACTGTTTTACAGTGTGTCGTCTGCCTATTTAGTATGTTCTCTCAATCCTAAATGAACATGAATTTGTCACTTATGAATATTCCTTGATTTATTTTCTATAATGTACAACTTCTAAAGACTGCAGGAATTCCATAAACAAACAGAGCAGACCCTGATCAGACACCCCCTACAGGAGCTGTCGGATATGTGTCTACTCCATCTAAAATGTGTTAAAACACGGTACTATAAAGGAATGGGTTAAATGAAGCAATGCCAAACAAATTTGATCTTTATTGAACGTGAATCTGTGGCTGATATTTTGCCGTTCTGACACAAATACTCAGACAGACACTCGATTTATTATCTTCATTAATATCGTTCGGATGCAGATCAGACACCCAGATTTCTCTGATCTGGATCAAACAGTGTGAAACTCTTACCACCTTGTCTATAACTATATTGTCTGTCAATGCCGCATCTGTAATTACCTATGCAAATAATTTGGATCTAGATGAGATGCCGAGTATTTCAGCGTCTCTTCAGGATCCAAACTGTTTGTTACCGTGACTGGTTTTTTTTAACCCTTTCGATGCCAGCATTGTCGTCTGCTGGGCATAGTTTCGTTTATTTTTAGTGTAAGTGTGTGCACGTCTTCCATTTTCTGTATAAAACAGTAAACAGAGTGTCAAACAGTTTGGATCCTGATGAGACGCCGAGTTACTCGACGTCTCATCTGGATCCAAACTGTTTGCATGTGATATCATAAACCCGTCATTGTGGCACGGAAGGGATTAAACAAAAAAGAAGGAAAATGAAAAAAAATGTAACAGACGACTAATATTGCAGACGACAACATTTGACAGCGAAATAGTTCATGTAAAGTGTACCTTGCAAAATAAAGAAAATGGGAAAACTTCATCTTGAAGCTGACGACAAACTGACACGTGAGGTAGATAATTCCAAATATTACCCGCAGCTACGAGTCGTCGCGTTCCTGCCTGACAAAAACCCATAACCGACCAGTAATAACGTCAGAGTTCTTCAAGAAGTGCCGGGAATTACCGAGGGAATGTATACCAGGATTGGATAAAATAATATAAAATGAAAATGGGTTTTCTTTCTCTTGTTTTCTTTTTTCTGGTCGCTTACTCCTTTTTTATTTGTTCTTTCTTCTTTTCTTTGTTTTTCTTTTCGGTTCATTCTTTCCATTTGTCTTTCTTTTGCTATTTCCTTGCTTTCTTTTCTTCCTTGATTTCTCCCTTATTTCTTTCTTTCTTCTGTCTGTTTCTTTATTTCTTTCTTTCTTCCTCGTTTTTCTTTTATTATTTATTTTTGTTTCTTGTTTCTTTATTCCTTTTCCTCTTCCTGACGTTTCTTTCTTTCTTTCTTTTTCTTTCCTTTCCTTTCTTTCTTCGTTTCCTTTCTTTCTTGCAATGCCAACCAATTGTCATCTGCATAGAAAGCATCATCTTCCTCAACTATAATGACATGTTGATAAAGCCTGTCTCTCATGAATATTCTGTGATAATTAATGAGTGTATGAATACTAATGAGCGTCCTGAAAAAAAGGGATGTTTGGACGAAGAAGCTGTAGAATCAGATGTAGTTTCGCAGCAAACAGAACAGACCGTGATCAGACGGCTCTTACAGGATTCGTCTAATTCGGGTATACTCTGTTTGCAAATATGTCAAAATGCGCCTCTTTGATGGAAAGGGCTAACATAGTTTTGCCAGAGCGCCCGTAAATGTGGGGTTAAGAACTGCTGAGTCAATGGACGTCTCGTCTGGATTTATACTGGTTTGAACGGTTACATGTAGCAGTCAGCCACAACAAGTGTGCTAGAAATAAACCCTTCTCTTGCTGAATTTTAAAATACATTTCTCCTTCTTTACCCATATCATGTTGTATAATTACATATATCTTCACTGTGTACAAGTATTTCGCTGTGCAATCACTGCTGTGGAGTGCACTGGTTGCACAATCAACTTGTAAATAGTGCAGACCCTGATGAGACAGCTCCTGCAGGAGCTGTCTCATCTGGGTCTTCACTATTTACCGGTAGGTATATTGACGTGAATAGCAAGTGAAGGGTTAACCCTTATCGTGCTGCGATACAAATCTTGATGTACTCCGATCTGTGACAAATTATATTTGCATTCAGTTGGATCAAAGCTATTGATTTACTATTGACTGAACACCAAACAGCGTGGATTCTGATGAGACGCGGACTTACAGGTCTCTCGTTTAAGATGTCGAAATCAGCAGGATAATGATTAATGAATTAGGTTGAATTCAGCAGGATAATGATTAAATAATGAGGCCGAATTCAGCAGGATAATGAGTACTTAATGAGGCCGAACTCAGCAGTATAATGATTAAATTAATAAGGTTGAACTCAGCTGAATAATGATTAATGAATGCGGTCGAATTCAGCAGAATAATGATTAATGAACGAGGTCGAACTCAACAGAATAATGATTAATGAACGAGGTCGAACTCAGCAGGATAATGATTAATGAATGAGCTCGAATTCAGCAGGATATTGATAAATCTTATGGATCCCGGGGACTCCTTGGTTGAGTGGGTATAGTCTACGACTGACAAACACTTAGCCCCTAACTACTGTGGTACGAATCTCGGCCCGGCCATTTAGGTTTTTCATATGACGAAGCCTTTCAGCTGGCTTGTAAAAGTTGTGGTAGGTCAGTAGTTCTACCCATGTGTTCTTCTGTGTACCAAGCAATGCAATTTGTTCAGTCCACGGAATAACCTCTAGATTGTTCCTCCATCTGTAATAAGATGGACGTCGCGATATGACTGAAATACTCTTAATGCCATGCAAAACACAGAAGCAAACAGACAAACTTATTGAGCCTTATTCATGATTATCAATCTTTATGAATGAATCGGTAATACGGTGATATCACTCATACACAGGTGGTTATGTTATTATATAATCAGTGCAGTAAAACCTCTCTATAACGACCACTAAATTACATCGTGTATTTTGTGTTAAATGCAGGTGGCTGCTTAAAGGAAAGTGAAGGTAAAACAGAACGCTCCTATAGGAGCGTTCTGTTTTACTTTCACCTTGCTTTAAGCAGCCACCTGCTCTAAATACCAACTAATTAACACACTTTAGTGGTCGTTATAGAGAGGTTTTACTGTAGTAGGTGTATAACAGATCGTCTATTATTCATCTGTAATATAACAGAACATACAATTATCTATCAGTAATATAATATCAGATCATAACGTAACTATTAACAGATAATAACATCGCAGTAATATTACCAACCAGTAACAACTTCATCACCTGGTATCAAACGCTGATAACGTCATCATCAGAGATAGAGTTATCACTTGGTATTAAAGTCATCATCAGAGATAGAGTCATCACTTGGTAGTAAAGTCATCATCGGAGATACAGTTATCACTCGGTAGTAAAGTCATCATCCGAGATACAGTTATCACTCGGTGGTAAAGTCATCATCAGATATATGTAGTTATCACTCGGTAGTAAAGTCATCATCAGATATATGTAGTTATCACTCGGTAGTAAAGTCATCATCAGATATATGTAGTTATCACTCGGTAGTAAAGTCATCATCAGATATATGTAGTTATCACTCGGTAGTAAAGTCATCATCAGATATATGTAGTTATCACTCGGTAGTAAAGTCATCATCAGATATATGTAGTTATCACTCGGTAGTAAAGTCATCATCTGCCATGTAGTCATTATCTAGTTATAAAGTTATAGTTTGTGATAAAATCATTGTCCAGTTATAAAGCCATCATTTGTCATAGTCATTAGTCAGTTATAAAGCCATCATTTACCATACAGTCATAAGCTATTTATAAAGTCATCATTTGACACACACTCATTGTCGTTAGTCAGTTATAGAGCCATCATTAGTCTTACAGTTATAAGCCAGTTATAAAGTCATCATCTGTCATAGTCATTCGCCAGTTATAAAGTCATCATCTGTCATAGTCATTCGCAAAGTTATAAAGTCATCAACTGTCATACAAGCATAAGTCAGTTATAAAGCCATCATTTGTTATACAGTCATTGGCCAGTTTATAAAGTCACTATTTGTTATACAGTTATTAGCTAGTTATAAAGTCACTATTTGTTATACAGTCATTAGCTAGCTATAGTTACCATTTGTCATATAGTCGTTAGATGTATAAAGTCATCATTTGTTATAAGTATAGCTAGTTATAAAGTCTTCATTTGTTATACAGTCATTAGCTAGTTATAGTCATCATTTGTCATATAAAGTTAGATGTATAAAGTCACCATTTGTCATAAGTCATTAACTAATTATAAAGTCATTATTTGTTGTACAGTTATTAGCTAGCTATAAAGTCATTATTTGTAATACAGCCATTAGCTAGTTATAAAGTCATCATTTGTTATACAGCCATTTACTAGTTATAAAGTTATCATTTGTCATACAGTCATTAGTTAGTTATAAAGTTATCATTTGTCATACAGTCATTAGTTAGTTATAAAGTTATCATTTGTCATACAGTCATTAGCTAGTTATAAAGTTATCATTTGTCATACAGTCATTAGTTAGTTATAAAGTTATCATTTGTCATACAGTCATTAGTTAGTTATAAAGTTATCATTTGTCATACAGTCATTAGTTAGTTATAAAGTTATCATTTGTCATACAGTCATTAGTTAGTTATAAAGTTATCATTTGTCATACAGTCATTAGTTAGTTATAAAGTTATCATTTGTCATACAGTCATTAGCTAGTTATAAAGTTATCATTTGTCATACAGTCATTAGTTAGTTATAAAGTTATCATTTGTCATACAGTCATTAGTTAGTTATAAAGTTATCATTTGTCATACAGTCATTAGTTAGTTATAAAGTTATCATTTGTCATACAGTCATTAGTTAGTTATAAAGTTATCATTTGTCATACAGTCATTAGCTAGTTATAAAGTTATCATTTGTCATACAGTCATTAGTTAGTTATAAAGTTATCATTTGTCATACAGTCATTAGCTAGTTATAAAGTTATCATTTGTCATACAGTCATTAGCTAGTTATAAAGTTATCATTTGTCATACAGTCATTAGTTAGTTATAAAGTTATCATTTGTCATACAGTCATTAGTTAGTTATAAAGTCATCATTTGTCATACAGTCATTAGTTAGTTATAAAGTTATCATTTGTCATACAGTCATTAGTTAGTTATAAAGTCATCATTTGTCATACAGTCATTAGCTAGTTATAGTCATCATTTGTCATATAAAGTTAGATGTATAAAGTCACCATTTGTCATAAGTCATTAACTAATTATAAAGTCATTATTTGTTGTACAGTTATTAGCTAGTTATAAAGTCATCATTTGTCATACAGCCATTAGCTAGTTATAAAGTTATCATTTGTCATACAGTCATTAGCTAGTTATAAAGTTATCATTTGTCATACAGTCATTAGTTAGTTATAAAGTTATCATTTGTCATACAGTCATTAGTTAGTTATAAAGTCATCATTTGTCATACAGTCATTAGCTAGTTATAAAGTTATCATTTGTCATACAGTCATTAGCTAGTTATAAAGTTATCATTTGTCATACAGTCATTAGTTAGTTATAAAGTTATCATTTGTCATACAGTCATTAGTTAGTTATAAAGTCATCATTTGTCATACAGTCATTAGTTAGTTATAAAGTTATCATTTGTCATACAGTCATTAGTTAGTTATAAAGTTATCATTTGTCATACAGTCATTAGTTAGTTATAAAGTTATCATTTGTCATACAGTCATTAGTTAGTTATAAAGTTATCATTTGTCATACAGTCATTAGCTAGTTATAAAGTCATCATTTGTTATACAGTCATTAGTTAGTTATAAAGTTATCATTTGTCATACAGTCATTAGTTAGTTATAAAGTTATCATTTGTCATACAGTCATTAGCTAGTTATAAAGTCATCATTTGTCATACAGTCATTAGTTAGTTATAAAGTTATCATTTGTTATACAGTCATTAGCTAGTTATAAAGTCATCATTTGTCATACAGTCATTAGTTAGTTATAAAGTCATCATTTGTCATACAGTCATTAGTTAGTTATAAAGTCATCATTTGTCATACAGTCATTAGTTAGTTATAAAGTCATCATTTGTCATACAGTCATTAGTTAGTTATAAAGTTATCATTTGTCATACAGTCATTAGTTAGTTATAAAGTCATCATTTGTCATACAGTCATTAGTTAGTTATAAAGTTATCATTTGTTATACAGTCATTAGCTAGTTATAAAGTCATCATTTGTTATACAGTCATTAGCAAGTTATAAAGTCATCATTTGTCATACAGTTATTAGTTAGTTATAAAGTCATCATTTGTTATACAGTCATTAGTTAGTTATAAAGTTATCATTTGTTATACAGTCATTAGCTAGTTATAAAGTTATCATTTGTCATACAGTCATTAGTTAGTTATAAAGTTATCATTTGTCATACAGTCATTAGTTAGTTATAAAGTCATCATTTGTCATACAGTCATTAGTTAGTTATAAAGTTATCATTTGTTATACAGTCATTAGCTAGTTATAAAGTCATAATGTGTTATACAGTCATTAGTTAGTTATAAAGTTATCATTTGTCATACAGTCATTAGCTAGTTATAAAGTCATCATTTGTCATACAGTCATTAGCTAGTTATAAAGTTATCATTTGTTATACAGTCATTAGCTAGTTATAAAGTCATCATTTGTTATACAGTCATTAGTTAGCTATAAAGTTATCATTTGTCATACAGTCATTAGCTAGTTATAAAGTTATCATTTGTCATACAGTCATTAGTTAGTTATAAAGTTATCATTTGTCATACAGTCATTAGCTAGTTATAAAGTCATCATTTGTTATACAGTCATTAGTTAGTTATAAAGTTATCATTTGTCATACAGTCATTAGCTAGTTATAAAGTCATCATTTGTTATACAGTCATTAGTTAGCTATAAAGTTTTCATTTGTTATACAGTCATTAGCTAGTTATAAAGTCATCATTTGTTATACAGTCATTAGTTAGCTATAAAGTTTTCATTTGTTATACAGTCATTAGCTAGTTATAGTTATCATTTGTCATATAGTCGTTAGATGTATAAAGTCATCATTTGTTATAAGCCATTAGCTAGTTATAAAGTCATCATTTGTAAAACAGTCATTAGTTAGCTAAAAAGTCATCATTTGTTATACAGCCATAAGTTAGTTATAAAGTCATAATTTGTCATACAGTCATTAGCTGGTTATAAAGTCACCAGTTGTCATATAGTCATTAGATGTATAAAACCATAATTTGTCATACAGTCATTAGCTGGTTATAAAGTCAATATTTGTCTTCAGTCCTTAGCTGTATAAAGTAACCAGTTGTCATATAGTCATTAGGTGTATAACATCATCATTTGTTATACAGCCATTAGCCAGTTACAAAGCTATCCTCTACCACTGTCCGTATTACATAGGTACAGTATAACCTCTCTTAACCGGAATTCTAGTAGATAAGAATTTAGATACTTTTAGGCAGGTGGCTGCTTAATGCAGAGTGAAAGTCATGCAGAAAGCTCCTAGAGGAGCTTTCTGCATGACTTTCACCCTGCATTAAGCTGCCACCTGTTTCCAAGACCGATATTCATACTAAATTTAACGGCCGGTTAAGAGAGGTTTATAAAGTCAGACTATGTCATACGATTATCAACCAGTAAATCAAGTCATCATCTGGGATACAGCTATCAGCCGTTAATAAGAATATCATTATACATCCTTGTCATACAATAAGCAACCAGTAACAATGACAGTATGCATGCATGCCACGCTATCATCAGTTAGTTAATGTTGCCATACAGCTATCAACCAGCAACACTGTCATTATACATGTATGCCACAAACTTACAAACTAGTTAATTAAGTCATACAGTTATCAACCAGCAACACTGTCATTATACATGTATGCCACACACTTACCAACTAGTTAATTAAGTCATACAGCTATCAACCAGCAACAATGTCATTATACATGTATGCCACACACTTACCAACTAGTTAATTAAGTCATACAGTTATCAACCAGCAACAATGTCATTATACATGTATGCCACACACTTACCAACTAGTTAATTAAGCCATACAGTTATCAACCAGCAACAATGTCATTATACATGTATGCCACACACTTACCAACTAGTTAATTAAGTCATACAGTTATCAACCAGCAACAATGTCATTATATATGTATGCTACACAACTAACAATCAGTAACTAAGGTCAATATACGTGTACATGTATACCGTGCAATTACCGACCAGTAAATGGTCACCATCTGTCATATACTTATTAACCAGTAATGATGTCATTATATGTGATACAATTATCAATCGGTAATGATGTTATTATACGGCATACAACTATCAACCGGTAATGATGTCATTATATGTCATACAATTATCAACCGGTAATGATGTCATTATATGTTATACAATTATCAACCGGTAATGATGTCATTATATGTCCTACACGTATTAACGGACAATGATGGTATTATATGTCATACAATTATCAACGGACAATGATGACATTATATGTCATATAATTATCAGCCGGTAATGATGCCATTTTATGTCATACAATTATTAACGGACAATGATGTCATTATATGCAAAACATATGAACATGAAAAAGTTGCCATCGGTCATTCAATTATCAAATGTAAAACATCTCTTTACTCTTAAAGCCCTAAGGAACAGTTTTACAGAAATCGACCCTTCCTGAATAGTCATTAACTTAATTTTAATACGGTAATGATTTAAAAGAAAACTATTGGCTTAGACAAAACTGTAGTATTGAATCTACATGCATATAATTTCGTAAGCAAACAGAACAGACCCTGATCAGACGGTACATGCAGAATCCGTCCGATATGGGTCTACTTTTTTTAAAATGCCTGAAATGCGTTTAAATGATGGGACTGATTAACCCTTTCGGCGCCAAATTTCTAATTGTCGTCTGCAATCCAAGTTTGTTTAAATCATTCAGTAAAATAAGGGAATGAAATGAATAAATGCAAATTTCAAAGGAATAAAGCACATATATAGAAATAGAGATTGAGACAAATAGTGAAGTCCCAGATCAGACGCCGCCTTGAAAAGGCGGCGTCTGATCTGGGACTGCACTATTTGTCGTGGTGCATTTACTCGACTGCGGCGGTGAAAGGGTTAAGTGATCACACAGAACATGTAAAAGATACTGTGAGAGCACAAAGAGCCGGACGTATGTAATGCAGAAAGCTTCATTATTTACAACCAAACTTTAAATAAGGAACGTTCTAGGCAACATTTCAACCTTTAACCAGTTGTGAAAAAATAAAAACTGCTCAAATTGGAATATGGACCCCAACCCCGTTGTGAAAAAAATCACGTCTATTCAAATTTGTAGTTTTTATTCTTTCCGATTCTACTGTGTGTCGAACAGATTGGATTCGGATGAGACGTCGAATTATTCTGCGTCTCATCTGGATCCAAGTTGTTTGGAAATACCAATCTCTTTGCAAATAACGCGAGAAGGATTGTATCGCCGACGTACGCTCGTAAATTATCCGGTAGCACGTGAGACAAACAGCCACTCGTAACAAATCGACTCATTCCGGATACATCCATTTTCGCGGAACATAACCGAGATGCTCCGGATGGTGGACAATGTCACAATCGGCACCCTTCGGTGCGGTTTCGGTGGTTTATCCTGATAAAGCATGAAAGCTACTCAGCAACTTGGGACACATTATTACAAAAACTCAGCAAGACATGGTAATTTTACCCTCCAAAATCAATAAAATTTTAATATATTTTATTTCCCGCGCGCATACTGTCACTGACTTAATGTCAGCAGAATATCACCCTTATCTGTCGTCTGCTAACAATATACTACCCTATTCAGTAATTACAAATTAATTCACTAATTTAAAGTTTTGTAAAATACATACTTTGAGCCTTAAACAACGTGGCTACTGGCCAGACGCCGAGTAACTCCATCTGTGTACAGGATATAAACTGCTTACAAAAAAGCAATTACTTTGCACTGGGAACTTAAAGGTTTATTTTGTCATATCAAAAACTATAACCTGATTCAAGAGCCCTCTATTCACTCTAATGGCATAACAGTGCAATCAATATATCCCTAAATATTAGACCCCCTATCCTAGTTGAACGTACTTATGAATATTGCCCCTCAAACCTTGTCTACTCAACTTCGGTTCTGGTGCAATTTTTAACTACTTCCGATTTAACCCTTTCCCTCATACAAACATGTTTTCACGCATTTGCAAACAGAGTAGACCCAGATCAGACGGCTCCTAGAGGAGCCGTCTGATCAGGGTCTGCTCTGTTTGCTAATAGAATTGGATAGATCTGTTTGTTTGCTTTCTAAAATGTCTAC
This sequence comes from Azorinus chamasolen, assembly GCA_963576725.1. Classification (NCBI taxonomy): domain Eukaryota; kingdom Metazoa; phylum Mollusca; class Bivalvia; order Cardiida; family Solecurtidae; genus Azorinus; species Azorinus chamasolen. Next base: position 91,836,898 of record OY755241.1, on the reverse strand, counting down.
AATGTTCCACCTTTCATATTTCTTTGTAACTATATTGTCCAGGAATAGTCAGTAGATATTGAAATTTGAAATAAACACAGAACAGGGAAAGGGTTAATTTAACAAGCTTTTCAAAAACCATTGACAGATTGTCAAACATACTTGGATCCTGATGAAACACCGAGTTTACAAATCCGAGTCTGTTCACGAATGGCGGGATAAGGGTTAAAAGGGAAACAATAAACCAGCGTCATTAATATTTGAGTACTCTCGATTTAAGGTTTTAAAATTCTAATTTTGTTTTATTACAGAGCCCATATATTTATTATTGTGCAAATGTAGCATTGGCTTCATCCTTTACCAGATGAATATTCATGGAGGAAACAATGACATTATGCATATTTATTAGATAAAGATTTGTAAGTGCAAATGAACTCGGGAATATTTGGAAACTGTACTGCTACATCTACACTACTCAATAAGCAATAGAAGGATCCGCCTGGTCTGGGTCTACTCTGAGAAGACATGGAACTCTCTATCATTTAACCCTTTTCCTCATATTGACGACTTTTGACGACTCTGTAAAAGTCACTTTGTGAAACCATTGTGATAAATAGAGCATTTGCTCCTATAGGAGCAAATGCTCTATTTACCACAATGGTTTCAAACTACAAAATTCTAAAAAATTATTTTCCCTATTTAATGCTCCTTTTCAGGAGATTTATTCAAAAATAGCCTATGAGGTAATGGGTTAAAGGGTATCATATATATTGCCGAGCGTCTCTGAAACTTGGCATAGGTAAGCAGTGAAAACTCAAATCAGAGTGTTCCTGTACGACCCCTCTGATCACGATCTGCACCGTGTTCTTTATATTTTCCATGCAAATACATATACTGGTAATATACATATACTATACATATATATACATATAATATACATATAATATACATGTGATATACATATAATATACATATGATATACATATAATATACATATGATATACATATGATATACATATAATATACATATGATATACATATGATATACATATGATATACATATGATATACATATGATATACATATAATATACATATGATATACATATGATAGACGAGGCTAAATGTTAACTACATGTATGATCATGGACAAGGGGGTATCTTACTATGGCAGAAACTGTAGCGTCATGGACACCAATAGAAATATATTCTCATTAACGGTTTGGTTATATAGTTGTTAACTAAACGGTAATGATGCACACACTGACCCACAGGAACCCTCTAACTAAATGGTAATGATGCACACACTGACCCACAGGAACTCTCTAACTAAATGGTAATGATGCACACATTGACCCACAATCCTCTGATTTGGAACTACACTTTTTGCACGTATTCCTTTTTTAGGACGCTTGGCTTGGGTTAAATAGAAACAAAAACGCTACTAGTATTTTGGACAACGAAAATTTGACGATATACGATGATAGGTAAGGGTCAAACTCAGCCCTTTCTGCCATTTTTCCACAAAACCTATCCACTACGATCATCAGAAAGACATTAAATGATTACAGGCAGGCGATAGCCTAATCATTTCCCCACATATACAATGCCTTTTTACACATTTGCCAATAGACTAGACTCAGATCAGACGACTCTGGTATAGATATCCAATTAGTTCATATTCATACAGCCATTATTTCTTACTGAATATTCATGAGGGAGTTGTGTACATGCCCCTCATTCTGTATTAAGCTCCTACTTTAAATCTCGGTATTGCTTCTAATTAAATAAATTAGGTTTTACAGTATTTATTTATTGATTTTTTTGCTGTTTTTTCTTTTTATAGTAGATAAAGGACACATTGGAAGCAGACACTATGTTATCGCTTCCTAAAGGATGGCGCTTAATTAGAAAATTTATAATTAATCATGGTTTCTAGAGAAATTTCAATTAGAATGAGAGTTTGCACAGAGAAATTTATTTGTTTTAATTGAATTGGAAAATGGGACGCGTTTCCTCTAAGGAGACATAAACCTATGGCGCTGTGCCGGGCCGTAATTAAGTCTTATAAATATTTATTCTGTCATTATTACAAAATGATTAAGATAGCCTCTTTAGTGCAGAGTACACAGTTTTATCCTTAAACTCTTCCTAATGTCACCTCCATCGAATCATTTTACCCTGTCAATTGAGTTCGAGTTTTTTTTACTTCGTTCATTTCATTGTTATGGTTAAAGTAGAGCATTAACGTGAAAAGAATTTATTAACCGTATCGAGGTATGGTTTGTTAAAACTATAGCATTCCTTCAAAGCATGCTAAAGATACAGCTTAACAATTTTCATAAATTGTTTTGATGAATTATTGAGGAGAGAGTCGGGGATAAGGAGGGTGGTGTATTAATGTTCTATGGAGTGCCAGTGCATTAACATTTTAACGCACTTGCAAACAGAGTAGATCCAGATCAGACAGCTCCTATAGATCAGGACCTGCTCTGATTGCTTATGAAATTATAATAAATCGTATTCTGCAGTTTATTCCAACACTACAAAACATCAGGTAAAATATTAAAGTACATGCATTTTCAACAGGGAATGGGTTGAAGTTTGCTATGTGTACTTATTTAGTTACAGAGTTCTGATTCTACATGGCCATACCAGGTATTATTGAGCTACAGAGTTCTGATTCTACAGTTTCTGACATGGCCATACCAGGTATTATTGAGTTACAGAGCACTGGTTCTACAGTTTCTGGTATGGCCATACCAGGTATTATTGAGTGACAGAGTTCTGATTCTATAGTTTCTGTTATGGACATACCAGGTATTATTGAGTTACAGAGGTCTGGTTCTACAGTTTTTGGTATGGCCATACCAGGTATTGTTGAGTTACAGAGTTCTGATTCTACAAATTCTGGTATGGCCATACCAGGTATTATTGAGTTACAGAGCTCATATTCTACAGTTTCTGGTATAGCCGCACCAGGTATTATTGAGTTACAGAGTTCTGGTCCTATACAGTTTCTGACACTGGACGAATTAGATGTACAGTAAAACCCTCCACACTGGACGAATTAGATGTACAGTAAAGCCCTCCACACTGGACGAATTTGATGTACAGTAAAACCTTCTACACTGGACGAATTAGATGTACAGTAAAACCCTCTACACTGGACGAATTAGATGTACAATAACGCCCTCTACACTGGACGAATTAAATATACAGTAAAGCCCTCTACACTGGACGAATTAGATGTACAGTAAAGCCCTCTGCACTGGACGAATTAAATATACAGTAAAACCTTCTACACTGGACGAATTAGATGTACAGTAAAACCTTCTACACTGGACGAATTAGATGTACAGTAACGCCCTCTACACTGGAAGAATTAAATATACAGTAAAGCCCTCCACACTGGACGAATTAGATGTACAGTAAAACCTTCTACACTGGACGTATTAGATGTACAGTAAAGCCCTCTACACTGGACGAATTAAATATACAGTAAAACCTTCTACACTGGACGAATTAGATGTACAGAAAAACCTTCTACACTGGACGAATTAGATGTACAGTAACGCCCTCCACACTGGACGCATTAGATGTACAGTAAAACCCTCTACACTGGACGCATTAGATATACAGTAAAACCTTCTACACTGGTCACGTGTCAATACCGGTCTTTCAGACAGGTGGCAGACAATGCAGGTTAAAAGTCATACAGCATGCTCCAAAATAGAGGGGGCTTTCTATCACTTGCCTGGTTGTTATTTATTGAAGTTTCAATTAAAAGTGGTTTACTGTTTACTATTCCAGACACTGATCAGACATATTCTACAGGAGGTGTCTGGATCTGACATATTCTACAGGAGGTGTCTGATCTGGGTTTACTGTTTACTACTCCAGACACTAATCATTCATATTCTACAGGAGGTGTCTGGGTCTGACATATTCTACAGGAGGTGTCTGATCTGGATTTACTGTTTGCAAATGTGCTAGGCGTCGTCTATAATATATTAATCTTTATTAGAGTCTCGTCGTTGTACAGCAGTATACATTAAATTCACTACGTATCACAGATTTATAATCATGTACAATGCCATTCAAATATGAATTATAAGAGACTATCACAGGTATATACTATATCACAATCAACATTGCTATATACAGAGTTAAAAGATGAAGTACCACCGCTATTCTACTAACCATCGTATCACAGGATGCATTGGTAGTTTAACTAACACCATCTAGCTGTGTAAGACGGTTACAGTGATTTACTACTTTAGCAAAGAGATCTCGTCTCAGATCTTCACAAGTTGGACAATGAAGGATAACATAGGGTTCATCTTCAGAAACATTAATATAGAATGGACACACCCGTAACTCACCCGGCAGATTCAGACACTGACCGGTTTAAATCTTAAGGGGCGCAATCCCGCGTCTGAATTTCGCAAAAACTGCTCTGTGTGAGTGTGGCATAATTTCTGCATCTTCAACTCCATAGAAACGTTTAGACAATTCATAAAATCCCAACTTATTGTGACCTTTTCCACTTGTACCAACTACTTTATCAACAGACATCTGCCATTCATACGTACAAGAAATTTATTGGTGCGAAACATCAAAGGTCGCCTATTACTGAATAATAATAATCGAGAATGAAAACATGGGAATGTAATATGAACAAGATATTTGTGTTACCTTTAGAATTATTGTCTAAGTAGTGTGCCTGGTAACTTCATGTGCTGACAAGTAAATTAATAATGTGTAGATCTAATACTAACCTGACCCTGGTCACTTAGATGGTTTAAAAGTATCCATACATATTAACCATTGATTGAGGATTTGACGAATTTGGTTTTGGTTTCAATTTGAAGGAAAGTCTATAGAATTGGAATTTAATTATCAGTAAACAACAGCAGAATGAAAACGATATTAAATAGCACTGAGAATGGATGAAATTGAAAGTGAAATTAAAGTATCTACTTGAATCGAAATAGTGGCTATATTATCAAAACGTTATTTATTCCCGTCATTTTTATGCGTTATTATTCAAGTCTTTACTACAATGTTTAATCATTATCTGTTTCGAAATGACATATATTACACTTTTTATCATGTAAACTGTATGCAGATTTCATGAATATTTCAGTATCTCATATTAATAAGTAGATTATACGAGGGGCGATTGATAAGTCCGTGGCCTGAGGCAGGGAGCAGCAGTTTGACCTCAATACTTTCATTTATTTTTCAACGTATTAACCTTGCAAGCTTTACACACTTTGTCCAACGGTGTTGGGGCATTGGGATACCTTCCCTGTAGGAGGTGGCATCTTGGGCCTCAAGAAATGCTTCAACAGCTTGTTTGACGTCATCATCAGTGCGAAAATGGCGGCCGCTGAGTTCCTTTTTCAACTTGGGGAATAGGTAATAGTCAGAGGGTGCTAAATCAGGTGAATATGGTGGATGCTCAACCATTTGGAAACCACATTCCTGAATGGCAGCCATGGCAATAGTGGTCTTGTGTGCTGTAGCATTGTCCTGATGGAAGAGCACACCTAATGACAGCTTGCCACGTCTTTTCTCCTTGATATTTTCACGAAGCTGCCTCATGAGGTCAGCATAATACCTTCCGGTAATAGTGTGACCTCTTTCAAGATAATCCACTAGCAGCACACATTTCGCATCCCAGAAAACTGTTGCCATCACCTTCCCAGCGGATGTTGTCGACTTTGCTTATTTCGGGGATGGTGACCAGGGTGTTTCCACTGTTTTGACTGTTGTTTTGTCTCATGTTCGAAGTGGTGAACCCATGTTTCATCAACAGTTACAAACTGCTTGAGAAACTTCTCCTGACCCGCTCAAACATGGCAAGGACATGCCATGTTGCACCGAACTCGTTTCTGATCGAGACTCAGGCGTTTTGGGACCCATCTGGCAGAAACCTTTGTCATTTGCAAATCATTATGGATAATTGCATGGTCTCGTTCCTTTGGTATACCCAGCTGTGTAACAATGTACCGCTGTGTAATTCACCGATCTGCCATAATCATATCATGGATTTTATTGATGGTGTTCTTTGACGTGACAGTTGGTGGCCTGCCAGGACGAGAGTCATCTTCAAGACTCTCTCTACCACGTTTAAATTCAGCGGCCACTTTTTCAACATGCATGCTCCCCGAATGTAGCTACCATGTCCTGATGAATCTCCTTAGGTGATAAGCCTATGAGGCCAATGTATTGAATAATCGCACGATGGACAACGTTGTCCATTTGCTTAGAAGTACTCTTAGTAAGTAGCTTTGAGAATCAAATTCTGGCAAACAACAGAGAGAGAAAAATCCTTCTGCAGAGTGATTATAACATCTTTTCTACACGGACATCAAATGGTATGTTTATAAGTGGTCTGTTTCTACCCCAGGCCACGGACTTATCAATCACCCCTCGTATTAATTTTCCTGGAAGAGCAGAAAGGACAATCCGTAAGAAAGAAATATTTTAGTTTAATTTGATTGGTATTGTAACCATGTTACTTGCACAGTATTGAAATAAATCTATCTATCTATCAAACACTTCAGCCTCCTCTGTAAAATTAGCAATAAAAGAAAGTGCTGTTGAACAGCTATTATTTTGCTTAACCATTTCCCTCATTTAAACGTGTCTTCACGCATTGCAAATGGAGTAGACCCACATCAGACAGCCCCTACAGGAGCCATACATCCGATGAAGGAATTCTCTATCCGCTTATGAAATTATAATAGGCTCGACTCTAGTTTCTACCAATACCAAAATAATCCTATCATTTTTTTAAAAAAATCAGCTAATAACGATTCATAGTGTCATTATTTCTTACGTAAATATGCAACAAGGAAAGGGTTAATGCAATTAACCTATAAGCACAGGTCATTCTGTTTAGTAGAAACGATCCCTGAAGAGTACCTTCAGTACCTTTATTTTGGTTATATCTTTAGATTACGTTCGAATAATCGTTACACCAATGATTAACGTTCCATTCGCTGCGGTCATTTAAAGCAGCCAGTCAATTTATCAAGGACAATCCGATCAAAGTTTGGTTAGAAAAAACAATACACGAAGTATTCAATAACACCTGACAGTATTTCTTTCTGTTTCGAAATTGTAAAGCAAAATATTTTTTTGTTACGGGGTGATCTCCGTGTGAAGTTGTCGGTTCCGTTGAAATGACAATCTCCCGGCCGGCTTCAAGTCGATCTAAAACCATTTATCTATACACCATAATTTGTAGATTCTTACTCTTAAGTGGGCCAAGCTTTTAAAAAAGCAAATATACGCTATTTCTTACGACTAGCTTTTAAACGTTATTTCTTAAAACTAGCTTTAAATCGGCATTAAACCAAAAACAATACATTGGAATGTGCATTTACTGAAATATTGCCACAAACAGTTGTGGCAAGACTATTGCACTGGAAATTAGAAATGATGGGCTATTTAGTATCAATAACGTATTCATTTCTGAATGCAATAATACAAAAAAAATGCTTAGCCTATTTTCATTACCTATGATATGTTAGTCATACTCTCAATCGATCAGTATATGCAATCTACATTGCCCAATCAAGTAAACTATCATTTCCCCCAACGTTACAGAAATGACTGCTCCTACCATGAGGGAAAGTATTCCATATAGTCCATATAGCCGTCCCCGCTTTTTTGAGTGTGTGTGTGGGGGGGGGGGGGGGGGGGGGGTGAGGGGATGTCGTATTGTTAATTTACTAACGACCTGATCAGTCACATACCTGATACTGCATGCATGCCCATTTATGTATAACAGTAATAAGTCTGAAGAATAAAACATGCTTAACAGCATAACACCAGTTTTTAATAGATGTGGAATTTCTACGGAGACACCAACTAAAGATCTTACGATGTCATTGTATCCATACAGACTTCCATTGGCGTGCTAGAGGATGCAGCCAACCCATATCCCCCGAAACGGCCGCGTTGGGTGTGTATTTGCCGGTGCCAAGAAAAGACAATCTCATGGCTCTATTTTGGACTGCATTAATGAATGCATGGGTAAAAGAAAGTCGTATTATGGGTCTTGATGTCAGGTGGTAGTTTAATGCAGGGCGAAATACATGCATATATCTGCTCTTATAAATAGCCATGTATATTCTTTACTTGCTCGCTATATGGGGGTGTACTGTATATTTAGCATCACCTGTCAGAAACTGCGAACCAAGTAGACATATAGTGAAACCTATCTATGACGACCAACCATTATTTCAGGATTTTAAAGACAGGCGGTGGCTTAATACACGACGGAAGCTATGTAAGAAGCTGTTGAAATGTACACACAAATTCGTCACATATGTGAAAAGTTGGTACAAATTCCTCATACATGTATAATAGAATACGTACGAATATGTCAAACATTTGTGAATATTTAGTTTTGTACTTTACTCACTCCTCAAAGCAGAAACAATTTATGCCAGATAAATCAAGGACATGTTGTGTTTTCTCAGATTGATAGAGCCCTCATATATCACAGTCATGACGACGGCTTGCATGGGTTCTTTTTTGTGAGGTGTTCTAAAGGACACAAGATTTGTCCTAATTTGTAATACATGTGTGAGGAATTCGTAAGAAATTTTTACACATGTGGCCAATTCGTATATATGTGAAAATTAAGAGGGGTTTTGCCATGGAGTTGGTTCGGTTTAGAGGGATCTTGCTATAACATTGGTCCGGTTTAGAGGGATCTTGCTATAGAATTGGTCCGGTTTAGAGGGATCTTGCAGTAACGTTGGTCCAGTTTAGAGGGATCTGTAACGTTGGTCCGGTTTAGAGGGATCTTGCTGTAACGTTGGCCCGGTTTAGAGGGATCTTGCTATAACGTTGGCCCGGTTTAGAGGGATCTTGCTGTAACGTTGGTCCGGTTTAGAGGGATCTTGCTATATGTATTATGTTGGTTCGGTTTAAATGGATCTTGCTGGTTCGGTAAACATAGATCTTGCTATAGTACTGGTCCAGTTTAGAGGGATCTTGCTGTAACGTTAGTCTGGTTTAGAGGGATCTTGCTTTAACGTTGGTCCGGGTTAGAGGGATCTTGCTATTATGTTGGTTCGGTTTAAATGGATCTTGCTATAAGGCTGGCTCGATTTAGACGGATTTCGTTACAATGTTTTGATTCGGTTTAGAGGCATCCTGCTATAACGCTGGTTCGGTTTAAAGGGGTCCAACTATAAATATAACATTATACCTTTGCTAAACAATTTATATAAAGATGTCTTACTTACAGTGATATTTACCTATATTATGATGTCCTACTAAAGTGTCCTCTGATCGTTCTATAATAGATGTGTAACCTCTTACTCCCATCTCTCTCTCTCTCTCTCTCTCTCTCTCTCTCTCTCACCCCTATCTCAAATACAAATTTTTACTTTCGAAACGATATTGAATTTCTCATTTTATTTGCCATTACATGTATGTATAAATCTGGAGGGCCAATTCTAATGTTGCAAGAACTTGTGACCCGACCCAATTTCTTATAAATGGAAATTAAATATGTTTAAGATGAGACTGCAAACCGAGGTGCGATGTATCTGTGCTTTACACTAAAGGAACCAGGGAAACTCTGTCGTCTTGCTAGTTTAGAGGGATCTTGATGCACTGTTGCTCTGGTCTTGCTGTATTGTCGTACAGTACGGTTGGTCTTGCTGTATTGTCGTACAGTACTGTTGGTCTTACTGTATTGTCGTACAGTACTGTTGGTCTTGCTGTCGTACAGTACTGTTGGTCTTGCTGTATTGTCGTACAGTATTGTTGGTCTTGCTGTATTGTCGTACAGTACTGTTGGTCTTGCTGTATTGTCGTACAGTACTGTTGGTCTTGCTATATTGTCGTACAGTATTGTTGGTCTTGCTGTATTGTCGTACAGTATTGTTGGTCTTGCTGTATTGTCGTACAGTATTGTTGGTCTTTGTTAGAGCAGTCTTAATATACTATTAATGTGTACATTTGAATTCACATCATGTTATTTGAGATGTGTTTTGTATGCAATATACCAAAAATACCTACACAGCTCGTTAAACATTTCCACGAAGGAAAATGGCAACAGGTCTGTTTTTTATATACAATTACGAATGACATTTACCTCAAGCGAAAGAGCGAAGGATATCTCTCTGTTTTACCCTACAAAATATAAGACTTTTAATTTATTTTAACCCCTTCCGTGCCACAATGCCGGATCTGTGATTACCTATGCAAACAGTTTGGATCGAGATGAGACGCCGAGTAACTCGGCGTCTCATCAGGATCCAAACTGTTTGTTACTGTTACTATGTTTTTGAAACAAAAATGAAGAAAATAAAAAAATGAAAATTTATAGCAGACGACAAAGTTAGCAGACGACAGAGTTTGGCAGCGAAAGGGTTAATACTCAACGATCGTTAATTTTTTTCTCATCCGACTATACAGTGTAACCCCTCTAATGCTACACAAACAACGAGTTGAATTCTGAATCGTATACATATGCGCTAGCTTAATACACGACCAAAGTTATACAGAAAGCTCCTACGGGAACATTCTGCATTGTTTTCGTTCTGCATTAAGCACACTCTGACTTATAAAGACACCCATGTTTATTTATCAAGTGGTCGCTTGTAGATGTGTTCAAATCTAAAAAAAAACGTAATTATGTTTTGTTGTTTTATCGCCAATTACAAAGTACACAATAAAGTTTAACTGTCATGATAAAACTATAGTTTCCTGATCTTTATTGCGACAATACAATTAATTTTAGAAATTTAAGTGTCTAAAATGGTAAGCTGATTAATTTTGCGTTTTTAAAAGTTCCATCGAAGTAAAACAAAATTCAAACGTATTAATAATTTTCAAACAAAACTGCTATACTTGATTCGCACTTGAAAACAGTTTGGATCCAGATGAGACGAGTAACTCCGGGGTTTCTTAAAAGCGTGTTCGATTGGATTGTATCAAAGTTGCACAGGCAGTGACGTTTGTAATGTATACATACACATGAATTTATGCTTTAAGTTTTCGTGCAGTAATAGGATCCCAGACAACATACCATTTCACCATTCTTGTTGAATAATACGACATCGATGTTTCCGTTTCCCAAGGACATAATACAACACAAGTATTTCCGCCGTCCTCATGACAAAATACAACACGTATATGTCCTCGTGACAACACATGTATGTCCATCTTTTCATGACAGCACACAACACGTGTATTTCAATCTTTCTCGTGGCAACATGCACTATAGGAATTGTGATCTTCCTCATAACAACACACAACAAAGACATATTAATCGTTTTCATAACAGCACACAGGCACAATAATATTTCTCGTAACAACACACAACACGGCCATATTAATATTTCTCGTAACAACACACAACACAGGCATATTAATCTTTCTCGTAACAACACACAGCACAGTCATATTAATCTTTCTCGTAACAACACACAACACAGGCAATTCAGATCGGATTGTTTACTTTCTATAATGTCTACAATGTTTCACCATATTTCATTATAACTATTTTGTTAATGCATATTCAGTAAGTATTGAATTTTGGCCTAAGTACAGAACAGCGAAAGGGTTAATTGGTAGAAAATTACCTGCATGGGGAGCAGGTCATACAGTCTATATAATTTACCTAGGTGGCCACCATATTAACTAATACTCGTGACACCTGACTGCCAATACTCGTGGCACCTGACTGCCAATACTCGTGGCACCTGACTGTACATATTATTCTACAGGTTATACTATGACCAAAAATTCCTGTCACCATGTGCCATTATAAAATTAATATAATTAATATTCAAATATCATTATTTTTCACATAAATATTCATGGAGTAAAGGGTTATTAGTCTTATAAAGTCTTATTGGGCCGTATCACGGGTTGATCTTATAAAGTCTTATTGGGCCGTATCACGGGTTGATCTTATAAAGTCTTATTGGGCCGTATCACGGGTTGATCTTATAAAGTCTTATTGGGCCGTATCACGGGTTGATCTTATAAAGTCTTATTGGGCCGTACCACGGGTTGATCTTATAAAGTCTTATTGGGCCGTATCACGGGTTGATCTTATAAAGTCTTATTGGGCCGTATCACGGGTTGATCTTATAAAGTCTTATTGGGCCGTACCACGGGTTGATCTTATAAAGTCTTATTGGACCGTATCACGGGTTGATCTTATAAAGTCTTATTGGGCCGTACCACGGGTTGACTTGTCATATTAGAGATTACGGCATGTACACATGAATATAAGAGCATAACAGAATATACAGCATGATATCTCTATAGTAACCAACTAATCTATACAGCATGATATCTCTACAGTAACCAACTAATCTATACAGCATGATATCTCTATAGTAACCAACTAATCTATACAGCATGATATCTCTATAGTAACCAACTAATCTATACAGCATGATATCTCTATAGTAACCAACTAATCTATACAGCATGATATCTCTATAGTAACCAACTAATCTATACAGCATGATATCTCTATAGTAACCAACTAATCTATACAGCATGATATAATCAAATTTATTACAGTCCATAAGCAAACAAAGTTAACAGTGAACAGACGGGGCTCATATTAGAGGCATCTAATTTGGGTCTACTCTATTTACAAAGGCTACAAAAGAGGTATCTATGAAGTAATGTGTTACATATGTTGGACGGGTATATAGCATGTACGAGTATTAGTTACATATGTTGGACGGGTAAATAGCATGTACGAGTATTATGTACATATACTGGACGGGTATATAACATGTACGAGTATTAGTTACATATATTGGACGGGTATATAGCATGTACGAGTATTAGGTACATATATTGGACGGGTATATAACATGTACGAGTATTAGTTACATATATTGGACGGGTATATAACATGTACGAGTATTGGTTACATATATTGGACGGGTATATAGCATGTACGAGTATTAGTTACATATACTGGACGGGTATATAGCATGTACGAGTATTAGTTACATATACTGGACGGATATATAACACTTACAAGTATTGGTTACATATATTGGACGGGTATATAGCATGTACGAGTATTAGTTACATATATTGGACGGGTATATAGCATGTACGAGTTTAGTTACATATATTGGACGGGTATATACCATGTACGAGTATTAGTTACATATATTGGACGGGTATATAGCATGTACGAGTATTAGTTACATATATTGGACGGGTATATAGCATGTACGAGTATTAGTTACATATATTGGACGGGTATATAGCATGTACGAGTATTAGTTACATATACTGGACGGGTATATAGCATGTACGAGTATTAGTTACATATACTGGACGGATATATAACACTTACAAGTATTGGTTACATATATTGGACGGGTATATAGCATGTACGAGTATTAGTTACATATATTGGACGGGTATATAGCATGTACGAGTTTAGTTACATATATTGGACGGGTATATACCATGTACGAGTATTAGTTACATATATTGGACGGGTATATAGCATGTACGAGTATTAGTTACATATACTGGACGGATATATAACACTTACAAGTATTGGTTACATATATTGGACGGGTATATAGCATGTACGAGTATTAGTTACATATATTGGACGGGTATATAGCATGTACGAGTTTAGTTACATATATTGGACGGGTATATACCATGTACGAGTATTAGTTACATATATTGGACGGGTATATAGCATGTACGAGTATTAGTTACATATATTGGACGGGTATATAGCATGTACGAGTATTAGTTACATATATTGGACGGGTATATAGCATGTACGAGTATTGGTTACATATATTGGACGGGTATATAGCATGTACGAGTTTAGTTACATATATTGGACGGGTATATAGCATGTACGAGTATTAGTTACATATACTGAACGGGTATATAGCATGTACGAGTATTAGTTACATATATTGGACGGGTATATAGCATGTACGAGTATTAGTTACATATACTGGACGGGTATATAGCATGTACGAGTATTAGTTCAAAAGAGCACGCCAGGCCTTTCCACATGTATATATACGTCATAAGTCAGTTCAATTCAGAGACCTGTGGTAACTGCAAATATAAATTTCAACACAAACGATGACAACTCATATTAATCATTTGCTCCACATATGTCCTTTTTGCTTTTGCTAACACAGTAGACCCAGATAAGACGGTTGCTATAGGAGTCGTCTGAACGGACCCTGCTCTGGTTTGCTTATGAAATAGCCTCGATAAGACTCATGGCTAAAACATCCTGTATTAATATGCCAGTTTAAAAATCCCCCAGTTTAATATTCTTGACGTCATCATTTCTTACATGAATAGGCATGGAGTAAATGGTTAAATCAAGCTGCCCAATGTTCGTGACGACAAAACTTTAGCGTAATGTAGTAGTGTATATAGTAACCTACTAACCTATAGATCATGATATATCAATAATAACCTACTAACCTATACATCATGATACATGTATATCTATAATAACCTACTAACTTATACAGCAGGATCTCTCTGTAGTAACCTACTAACCTATACATCATGATATATCAATAATAACCTACTAACCTATACATCATGATATATCTATAATAACCTACTAACTTATACAGCAGGATCTCTCTGTAGTAACCTACTAACCTATACAGCATGATATATCTATAATAACCTACTAACCTATACATCATGATATATCAATAATAACCTACTAACCTATACATCATGATATATCTATAATAACCTACTAACCTATACAGCATGATATCTCTATAGTAATCTACTAACTTATACAGCAGGATATATCTATAGTAACCAACTAACCTATACAGCAGGATCTCTCTATAGTAACCTAAAAACCTATACAGCAGGATCTCTCTATAGTAACCAACTAACCTCTACAACAGGATCCCTCTGTAGTAACCAACTACATTTAACCTATACAGCAGGGTATGTCTATAGTAACCTACTAACCTATACAGCATGATATATCTATAGTAACCAACTAACCTATACAGCAGGATCCATCTGTAGTAACCAACTAACCTATATAGCAGGATCTCTCTGTAGTAACCTACTAACCCATACAGCATGATCTCTCTATAGTAACCAACTAATCTATACAGCAGGGTATGTCTTTAGTAACCAACTAACCTATACAGCAGGGTATGTCTATAGTAACTAACTAACCTATACAGCATGATATCTCTGTAGTAACCTACTAACCTATACAGCATGATCTCTCTATAGTAACCAACTAACCTATACAGCAGGATCTCTCTGTAGTAACGTACTAACCTATACAGCAGGATATATCTATAGTAACCTAGTAACCTATACAGCATGATCTCTCTGTAGTAACCTACTAACCTATACAGAAGGAACGCTTCATAGTAACCTACTAACATATGCAGCAGGATATCTCTATAGTAACCTGCTAAACCTTTACAGCAGGAACTTTTCATGGTAACCTACTAACCTATACAGCAGGAACTCTTCATAGTAACCTTCTAACCTAAACAGTAGGATATATCTTTAATAACCTACTAACCTATACAGCAGGGTATCTCTATAGTAACCAACTAACCTATACAGCAGGATCTCTCTATAGTAACCTACTAACCTATACAGCAGGGTATATCTATAATTACCTACTAACTTATACAGCAGGATCTCTCTATAGTAACCTACTTACCTCTACAGCATGATCTCTCTTTAGTAACCTACTAACCTGCCACCTTTGCCCTGCTGACACAATTATTTTTGCACAAGTTTACACCCACTGCAAAATTCAAAATTCAGTATATCTACCAACACGCAATCAGCGTCAAACAGTGTGTATCCTGATGAGACGCAAAGTTACTCATTGTCTCTTGTGGTACAGTAAAACCTCTCTTAACCGGAATTCTAGTAGATAAGAATTTAGATACTTTTAGGCAGGTGACTGCTTAATGCAGGGTGAAAGTCATACAGAAAGCTCCTCTAGGAGCTTTCTGCATGACTTTCACCCTGCATTAAGCTGCCACCTGTCGCCAAGACCGATATTCATACTAAATTTAACGGCCGGTTAAGAGAGGTTTTACTGTATTAACTCATCTGCTAACAGCAGGCTAAAGGTCTAATGAATAAATGCAGTGGTCTTAAAAAACAGGTGGCTGTCTAATACAGGACGAACGTTATGCGAAAAGCTAATGAAGGTGCTTTTTGCATAACTTACATCCTGGTTTAAGCTATCATCTGTTTTAAAATCCAAAAATAAAACCGTTCCTTAGCACTTGGTGACATTTATACAAACCTGTCAAATCCAGGTCATGATCAAATATAAATCGGTATTGGATCTGGATCGTATCAATTTATAGACGATAGAAACTGTTTTCAAAATATAAAATTTAAGAACAGAGACATCGGCATTTTAAAAGACAACTTTATTGGTAAGACGATGGACTTTGTGGACAAAGGTTATCAGTAACTGAGGTTCTCGAGACAATCGATATTTGTAACTAGTGGCTAGTTTGTAACACTACCCGTAATGCCGTTAATTCTAGAAACAATGTACTGCCCACTTGTCCATTTGTAATAATGAGGAGACCGTCTACTTAACAACAGATGTTGTCTGCTGAAACAAACAACGAAGCACATTAACTGTTTGAACTATTTCCCCGAATGAGACGCATTTTTCAAGCCTTTGCAAATAGGGTAGACCCAGATCAGACGGCCCCCGTGGGAACCATCTGGTCAGGATCTATTATGTTTGCTTATTAAATGATACAGATCTGGTTTCAGTTTCTGCCTTGGCTAAAATCACATCTCTTCATATGCTATTATAAAATAATCTAATTAAAATCATAATACTTTTACATGAATATTGATAAGGTGAAGGGTTAACTCATTACGTCCTAGGCTATTTCTAGATACAACCTTTTTGAATAAATCTACCGAAAAGAAGCATTAACTAGAAAAAAGGGAAATTTTAGAATTTTGTAGCTTGAAACCATTGTGATACATAGAGTATTTGCTCCTATAGGATCAAATGCTCTATTTGTCACAATGGTTTCACAAAGTGACTTTTACAGAGTCATCAAAAGTCGTCAATATGAGGGAATGGGTTAAACTGGCAGTAACGTGTTTGGATAGACTACCCCAGAGCTGATGGTCACATGCTACCTATTGGCCCTGTCAAAGGTGAATTTATAAATTTAGTTTGACAAAACTGAAGTTTGCTTCAAATTTCAAAGACAGTTTATGTATTACAGGATAATTCCGACAACTGATGTACTACAGGATGATGACAGTTGGTGTAGTACAGGATAATGACGACAGTTGGTGTATTACATGGTAATGGCGGCCGTTGTGTGTTACGTGATGAGGGCGACAGTTACTGTAACACAGGATGAGACCGGCAGTTGGTGTATTACAGGATAATGATGACAGTAATTGTATTTCAGGATACAGACGAATTTTGGTGTATTACAGGATGAGGGCGACAGTTTGTGTATTACCGGATAATGATGACAGTTGTTGTATTACTTGATAATGTCGACAATTCGTGTATTGAAGAATAACAATGACAGTTGGTGTATTACATCATAATAACGACAGTTGATGTATTACAGGATAATAACGACAGTTGATGTATTACAGGATGAGAGCAGCAATTAATGTATTACAAATGAGTCTGACAGCTGATGTATTACAGGATAAGACCGACAGTTGTGTATTTCAGGTCAATGACAATTGACAAGTGTAAGTGTATTACTGGATGTAGACGACAGTTGGTGCATTACAGGATGAGGGTGACAGTTGATGTATTGCAGGATAAGGGCGACAGTTGATGTATTACATGATGAGGGTTACAGTTGATGTATTACAGGCTGAGCGACAGTTGGTGTATTACATGATGAGGGTGACAGTTGATGTATTACAGCATGAGGGTGACAGTTGATGTAATACAGCATGAGGGTGACAGTTGATGTATGACAGCATGAGGGTGACAGTTGATGTATTACAGCATGAGGGTGACAGTTGATGTATTACAGCATGATGGTGACAGTTGATGTATTACAGCATGAGGGTGACAGTTGATGTATTACAGCATGAGGGTGACTGTTGATGTATTACAGCATGAGGGTGACTGTTGATGTATTACAGCATGAGGGTGACAGTTGATGTATTACAGCATGAGGGTGACTGTTGGTGTATTACAGCATGAGGGTGACAGTTGGTGTATTACAGGATGAGGGTGACAGTTGGTGTATTACAGCATGAGGGTGACTGTTGATGTATTACAGGATAAGAGCGGCAGTTGGTGTATTACAGGATGAGGACGACAGATGAGGGCGACAGTTGGTGTATTACAGGATAAGAGCGACAGTTGGTGTATTACAGGATGAGAGCGATAGTTGGTGTATTACAGGATGAGGGCGACAGTTGGTGTATTACAGGATGAGGGCGACAGTTGGTGTATTACAGGATGAGAGCGACAGTTGGTGTATTACAGGATGAGGGCGACAGTTGGTGTATTACAGGATGAGAGCGACAGTTGGTGTATTACAGGATGAGAGCGACAGTTGGTGTATTACAGGATGAGGGCGACAGTTGGTGTATTACAGGATGATAGCGACAGTTGGTGTATTACAGGATGAGGGCGACAGTTGGTGTATTACAGGATGAGGGCGACAGTTGGTGTATTACATGATGAGGGTGACAGTTGGTGTATTACAGGATGAGAGCGATAGTTGGTGTATTACAGGATGAGAGCGACAGTTGGTGTATTACAGGATGAGGGCGACAGTTGGTGTATTACATGATTAGAGCGACAGTTGGTGTATTACATGATTAGAGCGACAGTTGGTGTATTACAGGATTAGAGCGATAGTTGGTGTATTACAGGATGAGAGCGACAGTTGGTGTATTACAGGATGTGGGCGACAGTTGGTGTATTACAGGATTAGAGCGACACCTGGTGTATTACACAAGAAAGACCGCTAGAAGAGGTAAATGAAGGCAGGTGGTAGTTTAATGCAGAAAAGTTATTATTATTACTAGTAGTAGTAGTAGAGGTAGTATTACTCGTAGTAGAAGTAATAGCAGAGGTAGTTGTACTCGTAGTAGTAGTAGTAGTAGTAGTAGTAGTAGTAGTAGTAGTAGTAGTAGTAGTAGTAGTAGTAGTAGTAGTAGTAGTAGCAGTAGTAGTATAATTTCATAAGCAAACAGGGCTTACAGGAGCCGTCTGATCTGGGTCTGCTCTGTTTGCAAAGGTGTGAAAAGGCGTTTACATAAGGAAAAGCGATAATTCAATGCTCTGTAGGTCAGCAGTTTGTATACCAACCTTTGATAATCATAGGAAGCAGTTCGGATCTAGATTTGTCTTATGTGGATCCAAACTGTTTACCCTCTGATAGAGTTTTGATATATACATGTTAGACCATTCTACAATCAGAATTGAAGCAGGCAACAACTTTAACAATTTACTTCATGCATATTAATGTATGAAATAATGACATAATTAATATTAATTACATTTGTTTTTTACAATGTAACATAAACATGGGACAGTTTGGCCCTAGCGAAACTGTAAAACTAGATCTATGTTATCAATTAACCCATTACCTCATAGGCTATTTTTAGATACAACCTCTTTGAATAAATCTACCGAAAATGAGCATGAACTAGAGAAAAGGAAAACTTTAGAATTTTGTAGTTGGAAACCATTGTGATAAATAGAGCATTTGCTCCTATAGGAGCAAATGCTCTATTTATCACAATGGTTTCATAAAGTGACTTTTACAGAGTCGTCAAAAGTCGTCAATATGAGGGAAAGGGTTAAGCAAACAGAGCAAACCTAGATCAGACAGTCCCCGCAGGAGCTGTCTTATCTGGGTATTCTATGTTTACATAATTGTTAAAAGCTTTGCAATTTTCTTGTTATGCAAGTCTCTTCGGCGACATTTCATCGTCTGCTAAATTTTTAAAGTAAACTGTTCTTTCCAATCAAGATAAAAAAATCCAACCATTGCGCATAACAAGTTAGATCCTGATGAACCACTGAATGATCTGGATCCATACTGTTTGCAAAGAAAATCATGGATTTGTCCATAGAAAGCGATAGAATAAAGAGTTAATGGTTTGGGGAAGAAAAGCAAAGTGGCGGGCCATTAGCTTATCGCTGATTATATCTGCAGCCAGCTGCCGAGTCTCAGTGTATAGTAAATTAATTCAGATAGCATCAATAGTCCGGCCCTTTACAGCCTTTCCAAACACCCGCATGTAAATCATATCTGCCACGTCTGCCCTCCATATATTGGCTCTAGATCCAACGGCGAATAACTAGAGCGACCAGAAAAAAGAGGTCTAATAATTGGGGGGGGGGGGGGGGGGGGTTAAAGGCAGAGTGTAGCTGAATGCAGGACGACAGTTATGTAGACAGGTCCTACAGGAGTTTTCTGCATTACTTTCTTGTTGCATTTAATAACCACCTGCTTTTGAAGACATCTGTATTTATTTATAAATTGGTAGCTCTAGAGGTGGGTTTCTGTACATACTGTTTGATTGGTGAATACATTTGGTGTAATATAATTGTAGCAGACGATATCATTTTGAAGCAGACGACGCATGTGTCTTCATGTATGTTTATTCGGAACTCTTTTGTGCTCAATAAGTCATAACTGGATCAAAGTTTCTGTAAATCTGTACAATTTCTTACATATTGATACATTAGCCCGTGCCATTGTCTGATTACAGAGATCATGTATTGCAGAGCATATATTTTTGAAGCAGACGACGTATTGAGTATTTAAAAGTGAATATAACCACTTGGCTCAAAACTACCAGGTGGCACCATCACGCGGTCGCCACTCTACATCGACCTAAGCTCATATTTGTTTTCCAAGCTATCATATTTAATTCAGTTTTTAATCAAATCACCCTGATTTATAATTTATCTGCGGTAGCGTTGTAAACATAATTAAATTACCTTCCATTTCAGAATGAAGTTAATTTAGCGATACACACCGCCCCACCGTTTTCTATCGATATTACTAAATGGAAGGAAAATTCAATTAAACAGCCGTGTGTCTCTTCATATCCCACCCACCCCCATGCGATAATGAACTAACCCGGGGTTTTCCCAATATACGCAATTTGATTGGTCGAGTAGTTATCGTTACGTACGGTCCCATTATCAGTCGTGGGAAGGTCGATACACAGTATACAGGGGGACGCATTCAAGATTCCTGTTTCTACATCAGTGTGCATGTTCGCTCTATCGAGTAGAGAGGTAACAAGGAAACTCTGTCATAGTGTACATACTGACATATAGTGTTTACACCGAAGGCTTCAGTGTGAGGAGGACATTGTACCAAAGTGTTATATCTGTGCTGAAGAGGATATTAGAGAAATAGTAAGAGCATTCACTGTGGACGTTTTTCACTATGTAAAGAATTGCGATCGTTAATGATACACGGTAGGAGTGAATAGAGGGAACACCTTTAAGACAAGACTTGCAGCTGGATGTAACCTCACGGACACAGTAGTCATTCGGGATATAGTAATTGTGTCCATTACAGAAACCTATTCGGGAGTTGATATACAGCCGTGCATGTGACAGGGTTGC